>OY735201.1:71147843-71230343 GCA_963457665.1 Thysanoteuthis rhombus | reverse complement strand
GATAATATAAAATGTTTTCAGTCCAGCTCAGTAGTTGAGGGATATGCTCCTGAGGTTAGTGTCCGAGCTCATGTAAAAAACAGTATTATATATGATATATGCTGATTTTCTAGGCAGGCTGATCCCCCATGAATACAAGGGTATAGTTGACTCTATAGGCGTGGAAGGAAGGGTGTGTGTGCTACCTCTATAACGATGGGGAGCAAGCCGTGTGCTATTTTCACATTTTGCTTTTTTATTAAAAGCGACGTAAAAGCTGAGGACACCTGTATTTTATTCATAACACTTGTGCCTCCTTGTGAGCACCCGACCCCTTTGCAGTTAGAAAGGGGTGATCGGAACTTATGTCTTATATCTGATATCCGCAGTTAATATTGCGGGACCTGAGACACTTTACAGAAGGGCAATGCCGAGGAAGATTTCGATTATGTATATGAAAATGCATTCTCAATGTTGTTACCTGTACAATGAACGAGATTTGGCAAATCGTAGAAGAAATCACCATCACTCCTTTACTTCGAAGATGAAGAAGATTGTGTACGTCTATTGAGAGTCTGATTTCAGCCGACAGGGCTCACAGGAAATAGGCAAGGTCTTTGACGACAGTTTCTGAAGGTTTATCAACAGGAGTAAGGTCTATTTTTAAAGCGTCGATTCTCTTATGTGGCTTAGGGATTTAAAACCCCCAGACCTGCTGCATCTACGATCATAATCAGAATGTTGAGATTGGGTCTATGTACAGTTTGCTTGAGGTGGGGAGTTAAAGATTCTGTGAAAAATGGTCATAACCGACGAGATGTTCAACTGATGCAAGTATTTGGCTTTAAAGAAATAATCTTGAGAAGACGAACATGAGAAAGAAAGAATGCAAGAACCTGTTCTCATAGTTATTTCTATTATTATTCGGACCATCCTCATCTTGGTTATTTTTCATACAACGTTTCGGCCGTTGTTCTCTACGGCTTTCATCAGGTATCATCTGGTAGGTGTGGGGAAGTAACGAACCGAACTTCCCTACACATACCAGATGATACCTGATGAAGGCCGTAGAGTACAACGAAACGTTGTATGAAAGACAACCGAGATGAGGATGGTCCGAATATTAATAGAAATAATAATAATACCTCATCTCAAAAATTCAGAGATATACTGTTCTCATAGGGCTGTAGTTTATTGAAAAAAATAATCAATTATCAACAGGCATGCACCACTGCTTCCTACAACCACGGAGAAGCTCGTGGAGCAGACTGAACAGCCGTTATAAATCCACTGCTGGACAATGGCCTTTCTCATCTCCTTCCGTGACAAACGTGATCGTGCTACTTTCAGACAAGCCGTCCCGGCAAATCCCATGCATTGATAGTACATGATACATTTCAAGCATTTGTGTCTATTCATAGAAAATGCTTTCCAACAAATTATTATGCGACGTCGCATTTGATTTCCCAAGTCTTCTTCAAGTTCTATCACCTGATCTTTGTCAATATATTTCTTAACATCATCAATGACTCCATCAATTATTCTCATGGTCATTTTTGGGACTTTAATATCGAATATTTGAGTTTGGGTGACATTATAACCCCTTTCTCGCTCTTTCTCCAATCTTTATCTTGTTGATCTTTGAATTACAATTATTGCAGAGCCATTTCTGTATATATCATCCGTCACTTTTATATAATTCTCATCTATATCTTGTTATCATATCAAGTCGGGGACTGCAATATCTTCCATTGAGACAAAAACTTTTTCATAGTCTACGTAAGCCAAACAAAAGTTTTGTTGTTTCTGTCTTTTCGATTAGTTGCTTCAATGAATGTAGGTGGTCTATTGTCGAATAGCCACTTCTAAAGCATATATATATATATATATATATATATATATATATATATATATATATATATATATATATATATTGCTATGTGGACATTTGAGTATGACACAAACGGGCGGCAGCAAATGAGTGGAAGAGACAAGCGCGCGAGTACAAATAGTGTGGGGAAAATAGAACAAATGGATAATTCCGGTTTATGCACCAAAATAGTTGAAAGGTGGTTATAACCTTGATTTTTTCATGAGCACTAAATGGTCAAGTCCATTCACTCTTACCTCTAAAATAACCTCCAACGTCTGCCTGTATTATACTAAACGTAACATCCATATGAGCTCTCTTAGACTCGTCTGATACCCAAAGACATATCTTGCTGAGGGTTGCACGAAGTAAATCAAGTTAGACCACAGATGCTCACCGATACAGTTTAAAGCTATACCGACTTGAAATCTTTCGTAAAAGCAAAGTAGCGTAAAGCAAACTTTCATACTATATAAGTTGATACTGTACCTCAGTGTTTCAGCACAGCAGTCAGTAATAGATCATCTGAGCCATATGTGGCAAATATCCAGAACCGGTTACTTTTTGTTGTGAGTAGAGTCAAACTAGTCTCTCTTATTTTTTGTATAATTGATAGATGAATAAATAAATATATAAATGAATAAAAGGAATTCAGCTCTCTACATAGTTCTCAATGACAAACAGTTTATAAATGCTGTACTGAAAATCTAGCATTTTATCATGAGTTTCGAATGTAAACTTACACTAATTACACTTTTCCTTTCCAACTTGGATTCTTCTTGCAGACAAAAACAATGGAATGTTTCGTTTTTTTTTTAACAAAGAAACATAATTATGATTATCAAAAATGTACGTCAATCAGTAGACTCATTCTCGAGACGATTGAGTACACAGTTATTTTTAGGTCGATGTGTGTGTTAGTGTATGTTTGTATGTGTGTGTGCATGCAATTGTGTGTATGTGTGCGAGTGCGATAGAGAGTTACAGATTGTCTGCGCAAGTTAGTGTATCAATTTTTCTTGAGAAATGAAACAATAGATTCTTTTTTAGCGATGCCGTCAATTTCCCAAGTGAAAGTCAAATTGCTTTCCAGCATTTTATTTTCATCTCTCAGTTGGAAACAAGAAAGAAAACAAGATAGACGATAAAGTCAATTTTCTTCAAATCTCAACCAAATAAAACAAGAATCATTAGAAAGCCAAACATAGTATCTCTAATAAATGAAGTCCGACCATTGAACAAATTTAAATATCTATTTAAAGGCATCTTTGATAATTTTCTTTAGCTTTTTGCATCATCTTATTATTGGAAAGTTGACTTATATTATTTTAAATGAGGCAATGTGTTTATTCGAATCCAACACTTTTCTTCAGTCATTCAGTTCTTTCCAACGTAATTTTGCCGATCAATATATATATATATATATATATATATATATATATATATATATATATATATATATATATAGTGTGTGTGTGTGTGTGTGTGTGTGTGTGTGTGAGAGAGTGGGAGGGCGTGATTAAAATGTTTGTTATTCTCTTATTTCCTTCCCTGTTTTCATTATTAATTCTCTATTGATTTGAGCACATATTTTTAGTTTTAATTTTGATTCTTCTTTTTCTCATTTTAAGTTCTCTTTTCTTTCGTTTTCAATCTTTTTTATTCTTCCTCTTATTCTGTTCATATTTACTTTTTAAAATCTTTGTCGTCTTCCTTTCCTTTTCATTCTCCCCTTCTCTTTATTTTGGTTTTGTCTTTCTTTGTTCTATCTTTCCTTTAATTTCCTACTTTCTCTTCGTTTTTTCCTTCTATTTTTCTTCTATTTCTTTTTCTTTTATCACTTCCTTTTTTTCCTTCATTTCTTTGTATTTGATTCAATCATTTTATCGTTGTTTTTTTTCTTTTCTCTTCTCTTTCCTAATTTACTTAATTTCGAAGGATCTTTTCCGGTTTTTCATTGAAAAATACAATATATATATATATATATATATATATATATATATATATATATATATATATATATATATATATATATATATATATATACTTTCATCTAATAAATGTCTCTGTCCTTCGCTGTATCACCTGATCCCTCCCTTTTCCTCTCCCCCGACCCTTCTCGTTTCTTATCGTGTCTTCTTTCATATACCTTCGCCAAGAATGGCACAAGGCCATGAATGAAGGCCACGCAGTTATATTCAAACTCACTTCATAGTAGCAAGCGTTTGCCATAAGTCCTCACAAATGAATACCCCAGAGCGATGCATGCAACTTTGTTTTTTTTATGTTATATTTACTGTGAATAGTATGTTAAACACTACCTATTCTGATTGCCATCATCTCCAACATTTGAATGTAACTTCAAGTAACTTTTAAAGGCTTCAGATTCAAAGTTCAGTCATTTTGGTACGCTATGCAAAGGACAAATGGTATTTGTCGTAGCTTTTGTTTCGAAGACATGTCAATATGACTGATTTTCAAAGCATTGAAGCAAGGACCGTCAAGATAAAGTTTCAAGATCTATTGATATCAGTTTTTTTTCCTTTGATATGTAGGTTAATGATTAATTTCAATTTTATTCCTGTTGATGTTAATAAGGAATTGAATTAAAATGAGATGAAGTGAGATGCTCCTTCCTAATTCTGAATGGAGTCGATTGTCTGGCACACACTGGTGTAAGCAAATTTTGTAACAGCAACAGAAAAACACCCCTCCATGTGAGTGTAAGTTCGAATAAGTGCTTTATACCCAAATCCCGTCTTGTTCACACTTTTTCATATCTGCAATTTGTTTCCCCGAAGTGAACAATCATATTTTAAAGAAAATGATATATAATCCACTGTCTAGGTCGATTGGCATATTCAGCAGGATGTCGGTTCGAAATGAGTTTCTGATAAAAAAAAAATGCATTTATAATAATTCTGTCGGATTATGTACCGATTTTTTAATGATATCTCTCCATTTCTCTTCCCCCCCCTCTCTCTCTCTCTCACACGCATACACACACAATATATATATATATATATATATATATATATATAGAGAGAGAGAGAGAGAGAGAGAGAGAAAGAGAGAGAGAGGGGAAGAGATAGATAGATAGATAGATAGATAGATAGATAGATGGATAGATATTCATGCATTTTTGGTTTTTGTTTGTTTATACCTACTTGCTTAAGTTCAACAGTTTCACTTTCTTTGCTTGACTTTTTTATGTTGTTCTTCCTGAGCATTTTCCTTCTTCCTTCTTTCTTTTTTTTTTTATGTCCCACACACTCTTTTCTCTAGAATCATATCCAATATGCCTTGATTTTATTCATCTCCTAATTTCTTCACTTTCATTCTTCCTGTTCATCGAACTATACCACTCCCTTACTACAATTCCCTTTACGATCTTTATGCCCTCTTTCTCATCTGAAACAAGTTATTCATTTTCGAATTCGCACTCCATTTGCTCCTCAGGACTCAGCCAATTCACGCAGACACTCAAAGACTTCGCCCTTTCGAATCTGAGGCAATAAAGCGTAAATCTCAT
The DNA here is from genome assembly GCA_963457665.1 of Thysanoteuthis rhombus. NCBI lineage: Eukaryota > Metazoa > Mollusca > Cephalopoda > Oegopsida > Thysanoteuthidae > Thysanoteuthis > Thysanoteuthis major. Next base: position 71,224,962 of record OY735201.1, on the reverse strand, counting down.
ACGCCATGACAGGTTCAGCTAATGGCAACCAAAGTAGCCATAAATCCTCCGTTTTTCTCTCTGTTGTTCTGATTTTGATGAATAGCAACAAAACAAAAAAGAATGAAAGTAACAAAAAATATATCTAGAAGAAAACCAGGAAAAAAAAGAACATGGCGCAAGAGCTTAGTCCAAATCTATTAATGATAGACTAAATATGTCCGATCAGTTCACTGACCAAACATGTATTCTTGCGCAAATAAAAAGAAAAATATACAAATTATCGATCATACCTCAATAATTATGCAAATATATAGATCTGCAGAGTATGAATTCAGGTATAAATGCAGATATTAAGTTGAATATGCATATATAAATGGACTTCATTTAAAATCCCAACTTCTATCCGGGTTTTGAACACCGATCACTGGCGCTGATGGGTACAGACGAAGCTAATTATTATACGTGTATGCTTTTTCGGGCATGAGCTTTTTTATACATTACTAATGTAATGAAGTGTATACAAGGAAGTATGAATTTGCATAGATGTATATATATATATATATATATATATATATATATATATATATATATATATATATATATATATATATATATATATATATATATCCGTCCATTTCTCTTTGTCTGTCTCTCTCTCACTATATATATATATATATATATATATATATAGAGAGAGAGAGAGAGAGATAGATAGATAGATTGGTAGAGAGAGAGAGAGAGAGAGAGAGAGAGAGAAAGAAAGAAAGAGAAAGAGAGAATGGAGCTGAAAGAAACGAATAGAGCAGATTTAAATCGAGAATTCGGAGTAAAAACAATTATTTGGTCCTTTGAATTACCGGTGGCTATTTAGTTCAATCGTGAAAGCAACGCTACTTTAATGCAGCTTCCATATCGTAGGTTCAATCCCTACAATAGACTCACATTGTTTATTCTATCAACTTTGTGAAGATCAACCGTGTGATGATGAGATTTCTTTCAAATATGAGTTTTGGGGGAGGATTTAAAAAAATATTTTTTGTGTTTAAAGCTGTGAGGCTTTCTATACAATGTCATTGTTTGGGGGCAGGATTGTGCTTGGATCCAACCCAAAATTCAATTAGTTCTTCAAATGAAATTCATCGACAACTTTTCGAGATACCTAGCAGACGGAAAAATACTAAGTGGTCTTGATACATAATTGCAGCGTAGGGGAAGGTGATCATGCAAGAATTTAATCAGTCTTTTCTGCGTTTATCCCCAAATATCATAGGAATCCATTTGCAACTTCTGGAGAAATCTTGTTCACAGTCGAGAAATTATGGCAATTTATATGGTATGGGTCTAGAACTACAACAGAGGAGAGATAATTGTGCATTTATCCGTACCAAAATTTGATCTGTTCTTTCGTAGCCAATTTTACATCTCTTCACGGAATTTCATCGACATTCATTGAAAACTTTGGAAATATTGTGTGGACAGTTATAAGGGTATACATAAATGTAATTAGGACAAATCTGGAAAAATATCTCTCATTTAATATGAAATCCATGGATCCACCGAAGACGTTACCACCTTTCTCTTACTCCATTGTCCACTCTCTCAAAATCTAATTGAAATCCTGTCAATAATTCCAGAAATATCCAGTTGATATCTTTCTTAAGCATACCTGCAATTTTCTTTGTCTGTTTTGAGCAGGAATCCATTCTCGTCGCCAATGACTATAATGTCCCTGAAAGTTTTCATTTCTATTTTTCCCGATAAGAACAAAAACACTGACCAATATTTCTTTCAGTAATTTTATGGTGGACCTATTTGCCTAACTTCATATTTTTCTTGACACTTCCTAAATGACAAATTAATGCTCATCGATTGGATCAGCAATAGAGATAAAGAAAATTTGGCAAACACCTTTGGGATTTTCCCAAAAGGCACTGGGAGCCTTGAATCCATCTCATGTATACACACATAGACACACAGACATATGAATTATATCTTATGCATAAAGAAAATGTTTGATGCAGTAACCAGTTTTGCCGACGCAAGAAACACTAGTGTGTCAGCCAAAAGGCGCTAAAAAGCGCTAAAACACTACATGAAATAAACGCTCAAAATTGCTGAATCACACCGAAGAAAAGCTAAAAATGATGAAAAACCGGCCTCCAACACAGCTCAAATTTTTGAGCACGCCCACGCATATTGAGCGCTCTCTTGCCTTGCCAAAACAAGAAACGCACTGAATTTAGCGCAAAATGCTGAAACCGATCATTGGTCTGCGTATGCTCTTATAACCACTGCAGAATAAGTAACATGACCTCTCTCTCCATTTCACTTTTTTTTCTATCTCTATCTCTTCGCGTTGTATTGCATCCGAGACGGTCGTTAAGGATTTATTGCAAAATGACTAGGCATGGATGGAGTGGAGTGCTGGCTCTGGTGAATTAGATTCAGTTGACTGGGCACGAAGGGGGATTCATTGGCAGTGACTCGACTATGTTTATTGTTGTTTCTTATGAAGTCCTGGTTTCGACATGGTGGGGAATCAGGAATTATTTTTGATGTCGGAAATTAATAGACTTAATGCAGGCGGTCGGGCTGTCACATGATGCAGTCCTTTATATATATATATATATATATATATATAAGGCTTCTGTTAAAACATCGATAAAGAGGAGGAAAGTTTATGTTTTTCAATCTCTATATAAATGCATCTTATTATTTCGGTTTACGCACTCAAACATACAACGATACACGCACCTTGTCCCCTTTTCTTATTCACAAGCATACACACGCACACCCACACACATATACATAGAGAAAAGAGACTTTTCCAAATACTTGTATGAATATATCTTCTGCTCTGTGCGCTGATTTATATATATATATATACACATACAAATACATATGTATATTTTTTGTTTGCAGGCATAAATACAGGAACAAACAAATTGCTATGTATCTGTTAGTGTGCATGTGCGTTAGTTGTTTATAATCAGTGATATCACGAGGATTTGTGAAATATATTCGTCAAAATGTCCACCCATTCTAATGATTACATGTTTAAGCGATGCAGAAAATTCTATTGGCAGGGAGAAAATAAAATAACCAATTTGGTTATACATTAAAGATAAATATATGCGCGTATATATATATTTGCTTCTTGAAGCTAATCAGTCTGATTTTAGGATTACATTCATGCAACTAATTGACATATGCTACTTCTTCACGTATTGATGGCATAAAATCGCTTATTTTTATGCACATGCATATGTATGTCAGTATCTGTAAATGTGAAAAAAAACTGATATTTAAATATACATTCGTGTCTATACATACGTACATACATATATATATATATATATATAATAATAATAATAATTGTGTCAAACACGAAAGCTGTTCCGTTGTACTACAACTCTTCAGTGTGACTATAGACAATCCAGTATCCCTTATAGTGCCGCTAAGTGGGGTCAAAACTTTTGTTTAAAAAACCCAGAGACAGATTCTTTACCCTTGGTCAATGCGGAACTGGGCGGTCAGCAGGACCAAATCAAGTGATATACTTACTTACGTATATTTACCCGTCCACCAGAATGCTCAATCCCAGAGTTGGAAGAACATTTCTCTGGTAGCTTGTATGTTTGTGAACGTTGTTTTTGTTTTCCCCCTTGACCTTCTTTTTTTTTTTTTGTATAAGTGTACAAGTGACCATTGGTCAGTAAATGTAAGTAAGACCTATCCAAAAGTTTTTCTTCTATTATTCGTTCAGCCATTGGGAACACCAACTATGATTATAAATGATGTATCTCCTATGTTGTGCACACATCTAATTATTACGTGAGTCTTACATTCATCGCATCACCCCAGGGATTAACTTACTACTCGTACAGCTTGCTACAATGGGTAATCTAGGAAATAAAGAATCACAAGAAAACACTGAAAAGTTACAATGAATTTAGAAGACAATGTTGTGTTATAAGAAATGACCAAAACGTGATAAAAAGTAAAATATGAAAGATCTATGTGGCTTCGATTTTCCAACCAAATTATCACTCTGACAACATGAATCTTAATTCCTTTTCAAATAGTCAAACATCCGTTATGTTTGATTCTCGTCTTTTCATATCAGAGCAGTTTCTCCTGAATTCATTTCGTTGAGTTTTGGCGAGTGAACATCGCTTGGTCAATCAAGAAAGCCACGATGCCATCAGGTTTTCTCCTGTTTGTTGAAAAGTTGTTAGCAATGCATTGATCGGTGTAAGTTCTACGACTGAAAAAGATTTTCGTCAACTTAGAGGAGAATATGAACAAAATTTGAAAGATGGTAATGTATGAGATCTCAACTAAAAATTGCCCAGATTCTGTGAAAAAGTGAAAAAGTGAAAAATAAGCAAAATTTTGTTCTTCCCTTCTTCAATTTACAATCAGCTTGTGGAGAAAGTCTTTTTGCCTTAGAACTATGAGTTCAAAATGTCAGTCTTTTGGGGGTCAACTGTGGCGTCAGTTGGCAATAAACAACTATTTCAATCACGAAATATGCCCCTCACCATTACTTAAACTTGTCATTACTGATAGATGATAATTATAACCAGTTCAATTTTATTCTTCGTATATACTTTAAGATTATCATAACCCTTTTAGATATTTTCTAAGCTAGATCTATTTTGACACGAGGCCATCGTAGTGCATCACTGACCGATAATCAAAATCAAAAACAACCACTTGCAAAAGTTAGCTCGTAAACTTTGCCCACCTGACAGCACCCATATTGTAAATTCTAACTCAGCTTACTCTCATCACACACAGAGCAACAAAAACTATGGAACATTAAAGTTACAGGGATATCGACAATGATTGGTGCACAGAGAACAATCCACAAAGATTCTTTGTGAAGAGAAAAGAATAGTTCAGATCGGAGAACGATTCAGAGGATTCAAACCTCGACAACGTTGAAGAGAATGCTGACTGCCGCACAACAGATATATGCTATCACTTCCACAATGATGAATCCCCAAATCATTCTGGTGTGAAGATATATAATAAGGGCATTAATCACATCACTTTTTCAATATCAATGGAGGAGAGTAATGAAAAGTGTTTAAATCGGATCGAAGACAACCATAATTAACAATTTACAGTCCTTGAAATAAGGAGAAACAAAAGTCTTTGTTATTTAATTTTCAATCCTCATTGACAGCATAACTAAGTTTCAATATCGTGATGTAATTTTCACAATCTTCCAATCTAATATCTCCATATTCAGCTATGCGCATGGGCTAAGTTGAAATGTTAAATATCAAAAGCTGAGTTTGTGGTTAAGGTATTTGCATATCAATATCAACGCTGATTATCAGTGTTCGATCCCAGTAAAAGGCAAGGGTTTGGATAAACGCTCGGAAGGCTGGTGCTATACAATATAACTGATATCGATTTTCTTTATTTAGCCTTGATCTAAGCTAGATAGTAAATATGTATAAACACACACATATGTATATATTTGAGTGTGTAGGCATATATCGATAGAGATCGATGAATTTATTAGTAGGTGTTATCTATACTATGATTTAGGGATTAAAATTGGTTTTTATATTCAAAATGAAACATCAGTTTTATTTCGTATATCATTATGAATTATTGAAGAGAAATCACTTGGGAATATAAAAGCTTCTATGATGCCTCAGCACAAACAATTCATTACGGACTTTTGATTGCTTGATCCTGACTCTTGCTTTCAATAAATATAAATGACTAATTTAGGGTGAAGGGTGCCTTTTCTTCTTTCTCTGTGAGCATCTATTTTCTAATGATTGGGAGAGGAATGAAACAAACGTCCGACTGTCGAGGAAGATACAGATACATATGACAAACTGTGTAACTAAAACACAAGGCAATTGTGACGTTGACCTGAGGATAACGGGTCAAGTGCCACTTCTTCCCCGCCCATACCTATCTCCAATTAGACAAATCTCCCGACAAATATAGCAATCACTCGTAGACCCCCTTTAAAAAAAGTTATCTCTCCTCTGTGCCTTGGAATATATGTTCGTGATTTTAGATCATGTAAAAAGAATCGACTTGAAAAAAAGTGTCTGTTATCATTTTTATACGTCCAACTCCCCAATCAACATCTCACTTCATTGAATACTCAATTCTGTTGATCTTCTGCCTGACTAAGCAGCATTGTAAATATCTACAGTAAGTCCTAACATGAGCTATGGTAACTGAATTTGTTTTGCGGATTATAGTAGAGTGGGTTAGCCCTTGCTAGCACCAACTCTGCATGACTAAGCAAAGTTTAATGAATATCGAGTATATATCTTATCACGGATATCCGTCATGGAAAATAATGTATAAGGTACTTTGACTGATTTTAGTTAGCGTGGTGAATTAGTCCTCATCGTCTGCATCGCATTTTTTATTCGGTGCCAGACAAAACTAAGCTTAGTAAATATCTAGAAATATATTGCAATTGGTTTGTGGCATACAAATACTCATTCATTGTCTATGCACGAGGATCATCTATCTTTGCACGGCTGAGAATTTGTCATGTTCTCATCTATCGAAGCTAGCAATGCTTTTCTTGGCAAATATTCCCGCGTAAAATGTATGTCTCAACACCATAAATCCTACGCGGCAAATGTTATGTAAGTGATCCCAGTCTATCGACCAACAACGTCAGTGCTGATCAGCTATTCAGACGCCAGGGTTTGGATTTCACGTTCCCTCTTCTCTTGCCTCCGCCTTGGATAGTTATTTATTCATATCCCCTCGTGATGAACGATATGACACATAGTCGTTTATTTAATGTGGATTTGATCTGCAAGTTCCATGTTATGGAACACTTCCTCAGCCTGCTTCATTAATTTGGGGTTGACACCAAAAAAGCATCTCTGTCAAATTGGAGACGTCAACGAAGAGCATGACCCTTTCCCTTCAAGTGCCAAGAAGTGGCTTTAGAGGAAAAGTTAGTTATCCAAACCAAATAATCATTGTGCTTCTTAGCCAAAAGATTTGAAAATCCATGTACATTCTTTATTGATACTATATATATATATACGTATGTATGGTATGTGTGTATGTGTATTTATCACATGCCATTCATTTGTGGATTTGTGGTTTTGATAATTCGTGGTTCGGTCATAAATTATATAATGGAAACATTGGGGAGTTTTGCGGTGTGTTGCACAAAAAATGCATCATACGCTGTTCAGTTCAAACAAAACACACAATGTTTCGGAAACCATGAATGCAGCGTGATAATCCATGCGTTATTAATGAGAAGAAAAAGTGTAAAATATTACCAACTGAAAAATGTTTATGTAAACAGTAGAAACCGAATGGTTCGTCGAACAGTTTTGTTTTTTTCTTTCAATTCATCATCATCATGATCATCATCATCAGTCTTTTATCGTCCATTGTTTGACGTAGACTTTTCCCGGGATTTGTCAGACGTTTCCATAGTGGGCGTCGCAGACACCATAATTTCTGAATTCATCCAAGTCATCTCTCCATCTTGTATTCTGCCAGCCTCCTTCCCGCATGCGATCTCTTGGGATTCATATTGTGAGTCGTTATCTGCCATTCTTGCAACATGATCAGCTCATTGCCATTTTCTAATGGATTCTATGATGTCTTGGATTCTTGTTTTCCTCCTGATGTATTATGCTGTCTTGTGATTCCTCCATGTGAGCTTGTGTATGATTCTTTCATGTGCTTGTTGCATGTTTCTCAAATTGAGGGTCATTCTGTTGGTCAGATTCCATGTTTCAACTACATAGGTGACTATCGGGAGGACGCATTGGTTGTATACTCTTCTTCCTAGGACTAATAGGACTTGAAATTTGAGTTCGCTCTGCCAAAGGCTTGCCATCCTGGAGTGATCACTTTATTTCATCTCCTTTCGAGGATTTCATGGAGATCCCTTGTCGTAGGTAGATGCAATGGTCTATTTTCTCTGGTTCTGCGTTTTCAATTTTAATCATTCACGGTGCTGTAAACCAGTTTAACATTTAAGTAAGAAGTCCATAAATATCTATAAGCACACATCAGTTTTTTCATTTATGCTGTTCAACGTCCTCATAATGATTTTTTAAAACCTCGATTCGTTCAAATTTTGCAAATTTGCAGATGAATATCTGTCTGTGTATATTACAATAGTTACAATAAAATGTATTGTGGAAATCAATTAATTTTTATTTCATTTTTATTTTGATTCGTAGAGCTGACGGACGTAAATTGTGCTCACTATATATGTGTTACAGGTTCAAATCATACCTAAGGCTTATTCTTTATTTTCTGATCAACGATGTTTGCCCACTGCCGATGGGAGATCAGTTTGAGCAAATGTTATAATGAAAAGCAAATAATAAATTAAGGGAGGTAAAAAGATAGCCTTAAGTGGGAACCATGCAACGTGCACATATGTTTAACATCATATAAAAAACTCATAAAGCAATGAGCTGGACATGTTGTAAGAATGTCAGACAACCGCTTGACATTGCAAATTACAACATGGATCCCCAGAGATCATTGGCAGAATTATGGCCGACGGAAAGTGAGATCGCGCGACAAACTAGATAAATTCAGAAAGTACTGGCTCTGCACTGCCCATGATTGAGAGGTCTGGCAAATCTTTGGGAAGGTCTATGTCCAGACGCTAAAAGGCTGCTGCTGATGATGATTTGGTTTGGCTTCATCTGACCTACAGCCGCTGAGAATCGAACCAACTGTACAAGTACGGATAACATGCAAGTGCGAGTTGCAAAAGACATGTGCATAAAGTCAATGATCGATATATAAATTGCACTTACAACTTTGTCCTCTTTCCTACATCCCTGCCGCCGGCTGTATACTCCCAGACTTTTACTCTTCATCACTTTTTACAGGCACTAAAATATTTTTGCGTTTTGTGCATCCGTACCTCAGAGTACACCCGCGGAACAAAGCTCCAAAAGCCATCGATATGTGCATGTGAATATATAATGCACATTTATAACTCTACTTTAAATAATTTGTTAGCTTACTTTTGGATGGTTTTGTGCAGGCGTAGGCGTGTGAGTATAACAGACTTTTTTGTTGTTCAAGTAAACATTTTTCGGAACTTTTTAAAATGGTGACTATGAGGTCGTGACACCGGAGGGATATTTCACAAACAACATTGACGTGGTTAACAAGGTAAATAACGTGATAATGAGCTTCCCTCATCGTTTCGTCTGCCCAATTAGCCATTTCACTTTTTGACATTCCCCTCTTGGTTTTTTACGTTTTTTTCCCCATTTCCCGCCTGTTCGGCTGTTTATTTATGTATTTCTTTATTTGGAATCATCTTTTGCATTTTCAATCTTGTTTTATATTGCGAGCAAATCTTTTCACGTTTCCTTCTTTTTTCGTGTCTTTGCTCTTTCTCTCTTCCTTCTGTTCTTTCTTTATTATCTTCTTCTTCTTCTTCATCTTCTTCTGTTAACATCTTTATACTTCCTTTCTTCTACACCTCATCCTTTTCAATCATTCTATTCATCTGTTTATATCTCCTTCCTGCTTCAATGCGGTTCACTTCTTTCTCTTCTTCCTCATCTCTTTCATTCATTCTTCTTACATTTACCTCACTCTTCAACTTTTCTCTCTTTCTTTCCCCTTCTCTTTCATTCTATTCCTATTCCTTTTTTTCTTTTCCTTATTCATTTATTGCTCATTTTCTTTCGTTTATCTTTCTTTTTTTGTTTTTTTCTTTCTTTTGTCCCTTTCCCCTCTTTTTCTTCTATTTTTAAAGATTTTCGGGTCTCCGATTTTTCTCTCGGCACGTTCATATTTCTTTTTCTTTCTTTTTGTCTCCTTTTTGTTCTTCTGTTTTGCTCTCTGAACGACCTGTACTTCCTTTTTTCTCACTTCATTCCTTTCGATCGTTCTATCTATCTGTATATCTGTTAATATTTCCTTGTTTCACTACAGTTCATCTCTTTCTCTCTTTCTTTATTTCTTTCTTTTATTTCACCCTACCATCCTCTCTTTCCTTAATTTTTTTCTTCCAATCTTTCTTCCTTTCTTCTGCTCTTTTTATTATTTCTTCATTTCTTCTTCTCTTCTTTGTTCATTTCTCTCTCTCTCTTTTATCATCTAGTTCTTCATATCAATCACACCATCTCACTATTTCCCTGTTTTGCTCTCATTTGCCTTCCAGCAAATTAGAGTCGTGTTATTGTCGCACCCTCTTTCTTTGAGCAATGATATCAGTTAAGAGCAATGGATCTTGACTTTCATATTAACGCAATTCGGGAACTGCTCGAGCCGTGATTCAATTTATCGATCGGCAACGCTGGCGACATATTGGCTGCTGATAATGAAATCTCTCTCTCTCTCTCTCTCTCTCTCTCTCTCTCTCTCTCTCTCTCTCTCTCTCTCCCTCTCTTGCTCTCTTCCTCTCTCTCTTCCCTCTATCTTTCTCACCCTTTCCTTCCGCCATTATATATCTTTCTTTTTCTTACAAGCATATACTTGTACACGGGAATACAATAAAATACCCGTACAAATACAACTATATATACATATGCATGTTCATGTAAACATATCAATTATATACAAATAGGACGTACATATGCAAGTAAGAACGCATACACAGTGACAAATTATGTATGTCATAAAATCAGCTTGGCTACAAAAATATTTCTAACAACAATTATTAAATTTAATAAGTGGTTATAGAAATAGAAACGAAGTTATGATGGATGATTAATAGCGATTTACGTAATTTTGAAAATCCTGTCAAAATAGGCGTGCTAAATTCTTTTTCGAATTATCGATTTTTTGCTCGAGTTGAGTGAAATTAAGAAAACCCAAGAAAATTACTTTTTTAATAACAGATTTGAATAGCTAAAATCAATTTATAAACATGTGTTGATTGAAGTACGTATTTTTTTAACTCAAAAGAAGAATTAAGGAAAACTAAAAGAAACAACGTAACATTTCATATGATTTATATAATGTAAGATATCTCTCATATATATCTATATCTATATATCTATATCTATATCTATATATATATATATATATATATATATATATATATATATATATATTTATTCATAGAGAGAGAGAGAGGGGAGAGAGAGATAGAGAGATAGATAGATAGATAAATGCTGATACTAATGCTTAGCTATGGATATCTTATTCTTATCACAGGTGAGCAATCCAAAGGTTTGTGTGTGTATCATATTTGTTCACATTAAAAAAAAACATGTAAGCATCCATATAACTTGAGGGTATCTGTTTCAACGAGATCTGAACTTGCAAGTTGTGTTCTTGGGAGTCTGTCTGGCATGGACAATGTCTTCCCGATTCGGCCATAGAGACCCATTCGCAAACGAAATGCGAATTTACTCATATAAATACATTTTCTAGTTTCATTTTTACTCCAGCAATATCATTGGTTTACATTAATTAGTAATAGACTTAACAGTGTTCAGTTGTTAAAATCTCTTTGATGAAGTATTGTGGTTATTGAAAGAGAGGTTGGTCAAAAATCAATACTGACAATACATCATGTGAGTATTTGAAATCATCCTGTACTGTTACTTTTTCTACTATGTAATGTAGTGAAAAGGGAATTGAAGAGAAAAATACTTGAGAAATAATAACGAGGATGCCTCTTCATCCATGAACTTCAGACAATGTTGCTTTTTTATTGCATTTGATTTACTCGAACTATTTTCTTTCTCTTTGTTGCTTTTTTAGCAACATTTCAGCTGTGTACCCTCCGACCCTCCTCCTATGATTGATTAATTCTGGAACAATTTAACCCCTAAAATCTGTTCTCGTCCATTCCAGAGTCGAAGCTCAGATTGAAATGGTTCCCTATTGTATTTACTGTTACTGCACTTGTGTTTACGCATGCGCGCAGATATGAATTACGGATTGATTAGTGAGAAAATATTTTAATAGTTTAAAAGCTGTCGTAAAATTGACTGCATGATGGATATTGCTTTCCATTAGATAATTCTCTACCTTCCATTTATGGAATAATGTTTTCAATGACACTGATTGGTATGCACTTAACTCGTGACTTTGAATGGACTTCCATTAACGATTCCAACAACAGACGACGCGGTTTATTTCAATGCATCCAACCTTTATTTTAATTTGATCTATTTATCTGCAGGCTTCTCGTTATTCCAATCGGATCTTCTTGAACTTTGATTAAAAATTGCATAGGCCGTTCTTCCTACATTCTTTTCGTCATTCATATCTATCTATCTATCCGTGTCACAGTGTCTTGTCTGCCTCTCTCTTTATATACATGGTTATCTAATTTTGCTGCTATCCCAATCTCTTTCATTCTTCCTACTGATCCATGCATATATTTATCTATAAAGATAAAGAGATGTATTGATCCAATCTTTACACATTCATATACACATGCACACCCACACACACTCACACACACACACACACACACACACATATATATATATATATATATATATATATATATATATATATATATATATATATATATATCTCAGTTAATTATTCCCCAATATCTGTTTATGTAAGTGATGTACTTTTTTCAGTTGTTTTTTCGTTTTACGCAGAATATGATGTCATTGTACTATACATATATATATATAATTCTTTTTTTCCTATATATATATATATATATATATATATATATATATATATATATATACATATACATATATATATATATATATATATATATATATATATAGAGAGAGAGAGAGAGAGAGAGAGAGAGAGGAAGAGAAGGAGAGAAAATAATGAAAAGTGAATGGAAAGATCACCTTTTTGCTGATTCGATTGTTATCAACGCCTTCATCTTTTTTTATCTCTTCATCCGGGCTTAATCTGTTGATGTTGTGATATTAACTCTACATCTCTATTCTTTTCAAAACCTTTCCATTTTGCTGTTTCCATGTTCCCGGGGGGCTTCCATCCATGTTTATTATACCACACTCAGCTAATTGACAGCTGTTTGGGCTTGACTTTCAAATTAAAGGAGAAATGAAATAACAAACCAAGTTTTATCAGGATAATTTTCTAATTGATTTCGTGGCTAAAACCTGGAGTTAATGTCAAATAAAATTAATTCAATGAATCTGTTCAATTTTTGAATTCTTATCGAATCATTCGTCCATTTGACTATTTTTTTAGGTCTCCATTGCTGTAATTCCCTCTTTTTTATTTTTCTATTTGCAGTCTACTGGCCACTGATGTTTTAACACTAGAGGGCAGCACTATTTTCCTGCAAGTTGTATTTTTGAAAAAGATTTTTTTAAAAGCTTTTAGTTCAGATTTTCGTCGTAATTCGCCTGTCCTTTTCTCATCGACTGTTTTTTTTTTCTTTTTCCATTTGTATTTTTTCCTCCGTCTTTTAAATAAATTTCTAATTTTCTTTGTGCGTTCGAGTTGAAATTAATTCCCATCGCTTTTGTGTTTGTAAAAACATACTGCGAACGTTTGCTTTGGTGATGTCTTGGATCTTCCCTATAAATGAGATCGACACCGCTTGAAGGTCCTACTAATTGTACGTTAGGACAGGACAAAATCAAGTTGGTTTAACTCTTTGAAGCATCGTGGGTTATATTCATCCTATTTTTGTGGTATCTGTGTGGTCGGTCACTTCTAATACGAACCATTTCTATATATCCAGGAGCACAGAAACTCAGATTCTGTCTCACCATTTTGATTAGTATTTAGGCTGATCAACAGATGGTGGAATAGTTCAAAGTGGAAGAAAAACAAATACATACATACATACATACATGTTTTCTGTCCATATTCGATGTTTAGCAGGCCATTGATAGTGAGGTCGATCCTTAGTGATGGCTCTATTATCATAGTTTTGTGTCACTCTAAACTAAGGTTAGTAAATACTTAGGGTTTCACACGACCTTTTGAGCAGTTACAAGAAACGAATTGACATTTTTGAGATACGTCCGAAAATTTAGTTGATTCAATATCAAAAACCAACAAAAAAAAAACCCCAAAAAACATAGACATCTATGGATGGAACATTAATATGTTACTTGAGGAAGTATTATACAAAAATGTCCTTAACATCTATAATTAGTAGATTTAATCATATTTTATATTTCTCTCAAATAGAAGTTTTTGGAAAGAGCAGGGTTGCTCAATACGTCTGATATCGGACACAATGCCCATTTTTATCCCTGTATGTCTTTTTAAAAAGACAGATAAGTCGGAAATCCAAAATTGTTTAATCTATTTCTAATTTGAGGCCTCATATAAGTTCAGATTGATATTTCGAAAACCGAAAGCGCTGTTTACCGAAACATTCTTTTTACACAGGGATTCGACTAATATTGAACTTTTTTTCCACTTTTTTTTCACAGCAGTAATAAATTTAAAACTATCAAGCTTTAGTAAAATGTATTTGAAACCCGATTAGGGTAATCAGACTTTTTATTCAAGGTCAAAACTATACCTACTTGGTTCGAATTTTTTTATTTGTCTCTCAGTAGGAAGACACAATCTGATAAATGATGAAATATGGGATTTTGATTTCATCGTTGCATTAATTTCTGATGGATATTTTGTTTAATTATACCTTTTTAATATATTTCCTAACACACTATATCTGGAATAAAATAAGCTTCGTGTGAATTTGGAAGCCTTTTCAAATGCTGATTCAACACTATGTCAAATCAATGATTACCATCAAGAAATGAAGAATCATAAATATCATTTTTAAGAAGTTTTTGCTTCTTTTCGCTCAATTGGTTACACAACGTAATTGTCTTTCTCAAAGACGATTGTTTTGTTTTCTTTTTAGATTTCAGACAATTTTGACCGTTTTTTTTGTTGCCTCTTCAAAAAGTCGGGCTAAAGTTTCAGTTAAAAGAAATTAATTTTCTACGTGCAAAGCTATTATGTTCGCGATTTGGGGCTTGATATCTTCTCAGCTACATCAAAAACAACAAAAGGAAGAATTTAATTAAGACTCTTTGAAATTTGTCAGATTTTTTAAATATCTGTGTCTGATTTTGAGAAATCTAAACTGGGGACCCAGCAATGGAAACATGTTTTTACCTCCTTTTTACAGTCATAAAACTATTTACCTGCGATATTGGATATTTGGTGAAAAACTGGAAAGAAAGGAAAAAAAAACTGTAACTACAGGAACGGGTGACAAAGAAGAAAATTCCATTGTTTTACCCTCTACTTCTGAAAACTCAACATTTGAAAAGCATGAATCATCTGAGTCAAAAAGATAACAAATGATTATTCTGTCCGCCACTTAAAATAATTAGTTACATGAAAGTTGCAGTAAAAAAAAAAATGATGATATGAGAACCATAATTTAAATTTTAGATTTATTTTGACAGGAAATACGTATGATCCAAATAGGTTGTATGTTGAATGGGAAAAAATATAAGTGATAGTTTTAACTTTCAAGTTCAAGAGAATCTCACACGTTTCAAAAAGAAAGGACTACAACCAATGTATCCTACTGATAGTAACCTACAGAGCTGGAATATGGAACCTTCCCAAAAGATTCCCTAAAACTGAGGACCATGCAATGTGCACAACCTCACCTGCCGAGATCATTATATAGTACAGCATATTAGAGAAAGGACAGGAGTGTAAAATATCATAGGAACTGTCAAAAAACTCAAATGGCAATGTGCTGGATATGCTGTAAAAATGTCAGAAAGCCACTAAACATTACAACTCACAACGTGGGTCCCAGAAATCATATGAAAAACTGTGGCCGACAGAAAGTAAGATGGTGCGACGAGCGAGATTAATTCAGAAAGTGCTGGCTCTGCAATGCCCATGATGAAAATGTCCGGCGAATTTTGGGGAAAGTTTATGTCGAACGATAGACGCTAACTGGCCAATAATGATGATGATGATAGATTGTAGTTTGAAGTCGGCAAAAATTGACTACTTTAAGTGTAAACGTGGAGAGCTCAAAAAAAGAATGATGTGACATCTAAAAATCTCTTGAAGTTCCTTATCTTCTAACCTATCATATTGCAAAAGAAGTTAAGGGATATATGTTGCTGAAAATGCATATAATCGCGCTCAAAAGATATGATTTCTGGCTAAATTGATGAAAAATATCTCAAAGATATTGACGGTGTGTCACTCTCTGTAACCACAATTGCTAGACATATAAAGGGTATGGCAACTTTTTCTGAAAATGAATATTTATTTCGTTTACAGTCATCACTCTATAGTTTTACAGTGCAGTTGAATGAATCTTCAGACGTCACTGGCTTGGCTATTTTACTTGTAGTGGCATTTCATCTTTTCAATTTGACCGTCGAAGAAAACACTCTGATGTCTAAAACTACACCAGACAAAACTACTGGGGAAAATATCCTTAATATCATTGATATATACATACAGCAACATGAAAGAGCCTGGAATATAAGCCTCAATAATTACACGGATGGTGCAAATAAAAACTATATCGAGAATAGAAACTCTCTCCTTGAAAGAATTGCAGTGTTGTCTTCGATGTCATTCCCCTGTACTGATTCAAGACAAACCGAAGAAAGCATTAAATGGCGGAGTGAAAATCATCTATTCCATTAAATCCAAAGGCTTAATTTCACGATTATTTACATAGTGATGCAAATAATTATCCAGCAATCTTAAAATATTGCGTTTCTATGCAAAAGGGCGCTGGATGTCACGAGGAGACATCTTCAACAGATTTTTGACGTGAAAGATGGTGTAAAAATATTTTAAAATCAACAGAAATAATCATGCCCTCAATCAAATGCTGGGATTTGGTAGCAATCAATTGCATATTTGACGGTTAGGCTTTCAATTTTGAATGAGGTTGAAGAAAACAGATCAGTAAACGGACGGATGGTATACGAACCAGAACAATTTCTAGATTTTTCACTGCAAATTAACCACCAAATCCAGACGTGTCAGATCATGCAATAAACATTCTATGCCTTTCGACTCAAGTTATTTGTTTAAAAGCGTCTTTTCTACATATACAGAAACAGAATAATGAAACTAATGCAGAACCAGAAATGTGCCTTTGTTGCTAGACTGACATATTTCTGCCAAATATCTAACCTCTTGCAAACAGATGACCGACTGTAATGGCGGCTCAAGCAGATCTAGGTATCTCTATAGGGTAAAAAGAGCTGTAAGACAGAGGGAATAACAAAGATTTTTAAAAAGATAAAGCTGCGAAAAATCGAGTAAAAGTAGCGAAAATTGTAAAGTTCACAATGAGAAGAAAAAGCCAAAGAACAGGGAACAAACGCATTGGTAAAGCTAAAATGCTTTGGTATTCATCTGTTAATTCTCTTTTGAAGCTAAAAAAAAGAAAATATCCGCTCCGATGATAAGATGGAAGCCCAGCATAATCGGAACCCAACAAATGTGTGTATACGTATTTTAGTGTCTCTTGTCTCCGTTAGAATAAAAGTGGAGTTGAGGTACTTGACGTTCCCTACTCACAGGCGATAGTAAGGGAAACGCAGTGTATTTTAAATGAAGTCATATCTTCTTTATGACTGGCTGAGGTTACAATTAGCCAAACCCAGACCAATGTATAAGCGGAATAATCAGCGGCTTAGGGCCCCTGCGGCAACGAAAGGAGCCCTCCCCCCAATCCCAAAAAGAGTTTTTATATTTTTCGTTTTGTATAAGGGTAAATGATAATCAAACAAAGATGCAAAGTTATGTTAATGGACTGGCTAATACAGCTGATTTATTCATTTCTCTGCTGTTGTTGCCGTGTTCATACACATTGGAATTGTAATAGATATTAAACCCATTTTGATGTGAGCACAGCCAGTTTTCAGAGTAAGTTTGGGTCACTGTAGTCCTCTTTTCTGCGTCAGAGGAAAAACAGCAAAAAAGTAATGCCGCAAGAGAGGACATATTTTTCAGGAGCAAAAAAAATGTCTCTTCAGCGATTCTCACGAACTTAATTAGTTTTTTTACAATCCCTGACAGAAAGGAATCCGGCACTTAAGATATCTATTGATTACATCAGAGCAGCAATGGGATCAAAAGGAAATGAAACTGGTGACTAACTGACCCTAGATTGAGAGATCACAATTAGACAAATAGGTAGTGGAGAACAGCATATGACATAAAGGCGGAAAACAAATTCAAAATGAAATGATTCGCCTTGTCAGAAATAAGATACTGGACAAAATAGTTGCAAACATTGAATATTCTTAAGATTCTAAATATTATGACATAAAATTGGATTTCACCCAATATTTTTGTCACCAAGAACAGATGTCTGTTATTGTGCGAACGGAAAGACTTGGTATAATACCAGAGTAAGATAACACTGCTCATGAATCTACTGGCTAGGTTCGTCCGTGCTAATTCATAACAGGTTTGTAAATTTGAACGCCCCTTCTCAGATCACTCGGGGGACAATCTTTTGAGAACGGTGTAAACACGAAGGGCAAAATAGAAGTGTGCAGACCAGGCTGTTAGCAAGAATCCACGTGCTTTTTACATACCTTATGGAGTACATACTATAAATCTGATGGTTTCAAATGCTGATAGAACGTCCCCGGACGCTACTTTTTCAAAGAGAGGTTGGATAAAACTTAACGGGCTCTTCTCAGGTCCTCCTCGGATGTGGGTCATTGTTAGGAAACATGTGGGCATCACACTCAAGCCCTGGGGTGAATGACAATGGGACAGCCGGATTAAAGGTTTTTATCCTCTACCATACACAGTAGACAAGATGAGAAAATCATTGTGAGATGTTAGGAAAAGAGCTCACTCCCTAGCAGAAGAAATCAGTTTACAGAGATGCTACGTTCTGGTATAAAATTCTATCTCTAACATTACAAGCTGGTACCATCAATCGGCCCCTCTGGATAGAATGTGTGAGTTCGATTCTCACTATCGACTTCCTCTTTATTTTCCGTTAACGGTGTTTAATCGTTGCCATGGGATTTAGGGTCGGATTTGAAGTTGTTATAAAAAGCTCATGAAAGTTAAGAAGACGGCAAGAGCTAATCAAAATTAATAATAATGTTGCAATACTTCATCTAAAAAAAATTTGAAAAGAATCATCTTTGAACCAAATCATGACCCCCAGCACAGCACAATCCCCCCATTCAGCTGTACTCACCTCCGTCGCTACTTCTGGGGTCACAATATGTATATTTCTTCTTTCTATCCCTTTAACTTAGTCTTACCTAATCTGAATAGAGCCAATTAGTCTGTCATCTTTTTGCTTCTTTTCATTTTATATCGTTTTTTTTTTTTCATATTAATTCTTTTTCTCCTTCTCTTTGCGTGATCTTCTTCTTCTCGTCCTTCTTCGTTCTGACTTTTTTTTATCCATTATAAGCATTTTTTTCCTTCTCGTATCTTCAAGTCAGCCCTATGCAGAAGGCAACCCAACAAAATCCCATTACAATCTCAATAACATTGTTCTCTTCAAGACCATCTCATTTCTTTACTCACCCTGACATAAACTAATTTACTTTTCATTTAATGTTTTTTCTCCATTTTCATTCACCCTTTTTTTTTTTTTAGTTTTTACCCCTCTCTCATATCTGCTTCGATTTTACCATCTTTTTTTCTGTGTGGTCAAATCTCACAACACACTTTCATCTCAACAAATAAATCTTATCGACATTAGCAGTGCACGGCCTCTAGCCTAACAACCGTTGCTGCACTTACCGAGTTGGAATGAATTGTTTGGTTCCAATATCTGATCCTATAGTTTTTCACTGATATTGACCAGAACAATAGGCAAGCAGTGACCAGAAAGTCAGTACAGTTGTTCCTTTCACCGTGTCCCTCCTCGGATCGATGATTGCGGTCATTGATCTCTGAACACTCACATAAAATTATACAAGCGGGAATGTATGAGATGTAGAGTGCATTCAAACGAGTTTTTTCCTATTCGATACAAACACCCAGCACAGACCAACCACATGCACACGCGTAAAACGCACACAAACAACACGAACACATATGTATGGATATTTATTGATACCTGTCTTTTGTGTGTATGTGCTATGGTAAGTACGTACAAACTAGCCACGATATATATAGCTATGATGATGCATTGAGTAACGAACTGGTTTCAAATCCAATTTGTTTGGGGCACTTTACGTATTGGCCCAAAAGCCCAGGAAATACCAATTTATAGATGTATTGTTATATATATATACATATATATAAATGAAATTGAAATATAAATACGGAGGTACATGAAGTGGAAGAGAGTGTCACGTGGACAGGTAGGTATCACATACATATCAATTAAAAATATGTATGTACATATAGGCACAAACACATACACATGCGTATGTATAGGTGTGCTTGTGTGAGTGCTTGTGTGGGGGCTGAGAAAATGTTTTATAAATTAATATGAACTAAATTTGATTATTTACAGCGTAGATGTGGACTTTTAAAATCAATGTATGTATTAGATAGATACATAGATAAGGAGAGAAGGGGAAGTGAGAGAAAAAAGAGATATAGGGACAGATTGACAACTCATTAGTATCTACCGATGAATATGTGTTATACCCTAGAAAATTTTGGGGAATTTCCTGATACTAATTAGCGTATGTAATCCTTTTGTTTGCATTGCAACAGCTTTACTTGTTGCTTTTTAAAATTTCTGGTTTTATTAGGTGAACAATAACTATCATCTCACAGTTCTCACCAATCTGTCTTCTTACTAATGACTAAGATTCAGGCAACTGAATTAGAACAAATACGATGTTGACCTTTGTCGATTTCCTTCAAGTAGTAAGCTTTGTGAGTTTGCAGGTATCTATGTCACTATATCAATCTATCTACCTCTCTTTCTCTCCCCCTCTCTCTCTCTCTCTATCTATCTCTCTCTCTCTCTCTCTCTCTCTCTATATATATATATATATATATATATATATATATATATATATATATATATATATATACTTTTCGAAAACTCACAACGGATTTGCTTGTATCATCTCTAGGAAATCGCAGCGATGCGTGAAACAAATTTGCCGGGAGGAAGATTTCATACGTATCTATTGTACTAGCCCTATTCTATTAGAAATGTTGGGCACTTTTATTATAAACGCAACTTCATATCATTATTATCAGATGTCGGACTTGACCGATCAGCACAATTTATACAACATTACCAAGAAATGAAATTCTAAAAATATAGGTCTGTACTGAGATGATAGTTGACTTATTGTAAGAAATAGCAGTGCGAAACAATGCTAAAAATGATAGAATACATTATCAAAGACATACAAAAAAATGAACCATAAAATTGAAATTAAGGCCAACGTAGAGATTTTACATGTTTTCAGATGTTACTTTTGATTTAAATGATAACATTCACGAATTACGTAGGAAAGAAAACTTTCGAAATTGCATATATCAACACAAAATCGAATCACCCGAACAAAATCATAAAAATGATCCCTAAATCAATAGAAATTAGGCTAATATAAAATGCCTCAAACGAAATGATATTTAAGAATGTTAGGAAAAATTAACTGGAAAAAACAAACTTACTAAATAAAAAGAAAGAGAAATGTTGGCACCGCTCAGAATTTCTATAAAAAAATACAATTTAATGCCCCAAGTCCAGCATACAAAGATCAACCACTTTTGCTATCTTATTTTACTAGTTATTATTATTAATATCATCATCAATATTATTATACTACAATCAACTTGAGCACAACTTTATAGACAACCACCAATAACGTCCTATGTAGGAATCCAGATAAATCGAATTCTTTGCCTAAAGACGCCTCAAAAGGCTAATTGTGTAACGAATCCATTATTTCACCATTTTTAAAGCCCTAACTTAACTTTACTTGATGTTGAATGTATCACATCAGATATTGAATTACTGTTTTGTACGCACACGCGCGCACACACACACACACGTATATATATATATATATATATATATATATATGTGTGTGTGTGTGTGTGTGTGTATATATATATGTGTGTGTGTGTGTATATATATATATATATGTGTGTGTGTGTGTGTATATATATATATATATATATGAAATAATACATTCTATTGTTTCTGTGTCTGCCTTTCTGTATCTTTCTTTCTCTCTCACTCTCTCTATATATGCATAGATAGATAGATAGATAAATAGATAGATAGATACATGTTTGTGTTTCTTTTGGCGTACATGAGTGTGGGTGTGTGTGTAATTTTACAGGTCCGAGGTCAAACGAAGATATTTGTTTGCTGACCCGATACGACTTGATGATCTCCAATGATCATTTGATTGTCAATTTAAGAAAGGCAATTTGTAATGTACTTAATCGATCAGGTGATTTGGCAGAGACTCTCACCAGTCACAAGCCAATGGAGTTTGGTGTATCAATCCAAGATCACAACATCTGGTAAAGTTTGAGATTTTCTTTTATTTGACTTCAGAAGTGTTGTTCATGCTTCATTTTATTTGCTTCATAAAATCTTCACAAAAAATCATTGGCTTTTCAGTCTTTAGATTTGGAATTTTCTTTTTACCTCAGGCAACATCGGTTTACCCGAACTAGTATATCTATGAATAGACAAACATTATCTTCTAAAAATGTATATATGCATGTGTGTATATTAGCAATTATAAAGATTCGTATCTACCCACTTCCCCAAGAGAACAACATGTGACACGAAGTCGGTTTAAAGTGAATTCTCGTACACAGGAAGTTGAGAATGTATTTATAGCATATTTATATATGTATAATTTAAATCTTTCTGTCAGTAACAGAATATTTCATTCGCCCTCTCCTCAATCATTCTTGTCGTTTCAAATAAACATGTATATCAGACACACACACTCACATGTATATAGATGTTTATATGGGTAATGTACATATATATATATTTATATATATGTAAGATTTGTTTCGATCGTACCTTGTGGTACTGGAAGGGATGTTGGATAGTGTATAGCCACACTAAAGAGTTGAAATACAACAAAACAGCTGTCTGTGGATAACACAATTATTATCTATTATTGATCATCAATCATACACACACACACACACACACATATATATATATATATATATATATATATATATATATATATATATATATATATATATATATATTCTACAAAGCTTTAGAACACAAAACAAATAAAAACAATTTTTCAAAAATTCTTTTATGTCACTACCCAGTATTTATAATTTCCTTCATATTTATGTTTCATATATACTTTTTTATGGTGTTAACCGAGATTTTCTCTTGTTGAGATCATCAGTCGTTTATCTTGTAAATTATAAATACATACTCTCAAGGTACTACCCAAACGTCTGACGAATTCAATATATGTATACTGCGATCTCAAAAGGGTAACTGTACTACATTATTTACATATATATGTATGTGTGAATGTGTGTGCCTGTTCATGTCTGATATCTATTACTTCCCAAGTGTCTGTGTGTATGTGTAAAAGAGCATTTTTTAAGCTATGATACGCATTTAGCTTCATGTACATAATGTATGCAGTGTGAAAATATCAAGATACAATTGTTAATTTTTTTGGAAAATATCCCTTTCCCCCATTATCATCAGTGACAAAAAAAGAAAAATATCACTAATCATTCAGTTGCATTCTAAATCCGTGGATTCTGAATGAAATAAATAGAGAATTTCAAAAATAACACTCCTAAAAATCTATTTATGGAAGAATAAAGAGAATGCATCTTTATGGCCACGAACTCCATCTGCAGGCCGGGCTAATGCATCCTGGTTATTGACTTGTTTGCGACACCAATTACAATTTAAAATGTGCCGAGCCATCAATCTTTTATGGAATCTAAAAATGTATGCATACATCCGGGCAGTTCTGGTTAATGGCGAATTCCCCGACCATTTTGTGCGTTTTATATCATAATCAAGACTTTGATCAGGCAACAGAAAAATATGCCTCGATATTGAGGAAACAAATTTACAAAAAAAAAAAATGATCGTTAAAACAGTTTAGTGTTTGCCACACGATAATACATGTAAATGTATGGAGAGTAACACTTGTGCTGAGAAAATAAACCAAAGCAGTTATTATGAAATAAATTATACGATGACAATCGTATTTGCATACGAGAAAACACAGAGAAAAGTTTTGAATTATAAAGAAAAGAAATCAAAAATATATATAAAAAAAACGGTGGAATCTATCAATAAACAAAACCATGTTATCTAATGCATAATACGATCAAAGGTTTTGTGCGCTGATCGAGTCAAGTAGAGAAGAGAAAAAAAAACAAAACAATTCAGATTTATGGTTCCTGATAAATTTCCCAATTTCTATTTAAGATTTCATCAAGCGTCAAACATAGAACAACACTCTGTTCGTTCTGCAAACAAAATAAAAACCAAAATTGTAATTAGTGTTTTATTGGGAAGGCAAGATCCTCTACAGAAATTGGCGTAGCACAATCTTCTCCCACTTCTTGCGGAACAAAGAAAATTCTTGTACATATGATTAAGTGGTTTCTGTAATTTGTGTTGTGAAATTTGTAACAAATTAAAAGCAGTCAGGTACAACATGACTAAAACAACGGTTGCATGCATATATATATATATATATATATATATATATATATATATATATATATATATATATATATATATATATATATCATAATAAATCATTATAATTACGTTATTTTTGTTATCTTTCACTAACGATTGATAACGCCTTGTTTGTTGAGAAGTTGAAAGATAAAGAAAAACAATAGTTTTGAATTTTTGAAAATATTATATAATAAATATAATGAAACAAAACTCAAATTTTACAATTCGTCGTATATTCAGTCAAATTCGAATGTAAAACAAATTTGAAAACGATATTGTTATCCAGGAATTTGTTTTGATCTGACATCGCGTTCTTACAAGTCGAATATGTTGGTCGGTCAAAACATATTAGATAGAATAAGCAATTAAAGAAACAGGTGGTCGCGGGAATCTTAATTCACAATTGTTTTTTCAGATTAAATGCCCAATGCTTCATAGTATAATTTTTTGTGGAAGTTGAACAAAAAAAAAGACACGATATGGAGAGTGAATAAACGATGAGATTTTGGTATAAAGGAGTTGTTTGAGCTGCTTAGCCCAAACGACAACAGCGGCATCGGACACATGTTCGATTCCTTCAACAACCCCGTCCTTTGTTTCTTTCAATTTATGCTGTCTACGCCCAATGGCGTATTCGTCGTCTTAGATAGCTCCTAATAAAAATAACGTATAGATAATTCCAAATAACTAGCATACTCGAGGAAAATGGAAACCTAACAACAGACAGAGACAGGATTGTCGAACGTGCCAAAGAATTCTACCAAAAACTTTATTCGTCCAAACAAGGACTGCAAAACAATGAGCAAGATACGCAAGACACGGGCAAACAACTCGAGGACTTCCCAAAAGTAACCCCGTGGGAGGTGAGAGAAGCCATTAAACAGACGAAGAAAGGAACTGCCCCTGGACCAGACAACATCACCATTGACCTACTCCGAAAAGCAGGTAAAATCATCACTAGGAAACTGACCGTCCTCTTCAACTTGTGTCTAAAACACAGTAAAGTCCCAGACGATTGGAACACTGCTATCATAATGCTTTTATATGAAAAAGGAAACCCGAAAGACCTCAACAACTATAGGCCTATAAGCCTACTCAACTGTGTATACAAACTTTTCACAGAGATCATCACCGACCGAATCACAAAAACACTCGATGAAAACCAGCCACGTGAACAGGCTGGCTTTAGAAGAAGCTACTCGACCATGGACCACCTGCACTCGATAAATCAACTGAAAGAAAAAGCAGCAGAATATAAACTACCACTTGCCGTAGCATTTATCGACTTCAAAAAGGCGTTCGACTCAGTAGAAATCCCTAAGGTCATGGAGGCCATCAGTCGGCAAAGTGTAGATCCAGTATATTTTGAAGTGTTGAAATATATATACAATCACGGCAGCTCATTTATCAGGCTACATAAAGACTCGGACCCCTTCCAGCTCCAGAAAGGAGTAAGACAAGGTGATACCAGCTCACCTAAACTCTTCACAGCCTGCCTCGAGATGATCTTCAGAAGACTAGACTGGGAGAGTAAAGGAATTAAAATAGATGGCGAGTATCTGAGCAACCTCAGATTCGCAGACGATATAGCCCTTTTCGCAGAGAACCTACACGACCTCCAACTAATGATAGATGAACTAAATGAAGAGAGAAAGAAAGTCGGCCTACACATGAATTTCAGCAAGACGAAGATCATGTGCAACAACCACATTGGAGATAAAAACACTAAGGTCGAAATCGAGGACACAGAACTCGAGAAAGTAGACCACTACATCTACCTAGGGCAACGAATGTCCATGAGACCCTCAAAAGAAGAAGAAATCAAGCGAAGAATCACACTACGATGGCAAGCCTTTGGCAGAGCTAGCTCAAACCTTAAAAATAATAAGATCCCATTAATCCTAAAGAGAAGGGTGTACAACCAATGCATCCTCCCAATAGTCACTTATGGAGCTGAAACATGGAACTTAACCAAAAGACAGACCCGTAAGCTGAGAACCATGCAACGTGCACATGAAAGAATTATGCTGGGCCTCACATGGAGAGACCACAAAACAGCCCTGCACATCCGGGAAAAGACAAGAGTTAGAGACATCATAGAATCCATAAAAAATCTCAAATGGCGGTGGGCTGGCCATGTTGCAAGAATGGCTGACAATCGATGGACATCACGACTCACAACATGGATTCCCTGAGACCACATGCGCAACCGAGGCCGGCAAAATGTTAGATGGAGAGACGAGCTAGACAAGCTCAGGAAGTACTGGCTCCGTGACGCCCATGATAGAGAAGTGTGGCAAATCCTGGGGAAGGTCTATGTCCAACGACGGACGCTGAAAGACTGATGATGATGATGATGATAGATAATTCTCTCTCTCTTTTTCTCTCTCTCACTCTCTCTCTCTATTTCTCTATCTCTATCTCTCTCTCTCTCTGTATATATATATATATATGTGTGTGTGTGTGTGTGCGTGTATATATGTATATATATAAATATATATATATGTTGAGAGAGAAGGGGGAGGGGTCATGTTTCATGTAACAGTTATTGGCTCCGAAAACGGGGTTCGAATTCCAGTTAGGCTGCTTGTGTCCATAGAGCACTAAAGCTTCATCCATTCACCCTGTCCCATTGCCAGATATTATCACTAAAAGACCTCGTCACTTGCATGCCACCATGGTTGACTTGAAAATGAGTGAGCAGTGGAACAAACCAGTCTCCCATATCTACTGCTGCATCTCTTACACAAGTTGAATTCAAATTTGTATAGACATTCTAATTTTTGCATCATTTTCTTCACAACTAGGACCCGATACCTCGAAACCACTAACATCCAGTTCACGCAGAAATGTGTAGCTCAAGACGACTTGTCAGGACCTCACTGACGAATCGGTTCATCCTAATCTTTTGTAAGAAATAAATCGCATAATTCATCTTTTAACTTTTGCCAAAACGGATTCTTACTATCCTATTCCCAATCTATACTAGGCAAGATGAAATCTCTATTTGTCAGTATTCCTCCCAAACAATTTTCACTCGCACCCTCAAGCTGGTTTAATATTCTATAACGATTCATATAGGAATCTCCATTTCTATTTACAACGCAAAGCAGATCGTCACTTCCCAAGATATTTTTCATCCACAACCATAAGTTTCCCTCAACATTAGCGTCATTCTTCATCAATATGATCCCTCAACAGAATCATTATGCCACTTTTAACTTCGATCGTAACTTCTTCATGCATCCTCAGACATGGTATATTCACAATTCGTTTGTATATATTAATCTTTTACCAAGATTCGATTCAAAATATAACATCAGATTCAAGTTCTTTCCCATATCTACTGCCGCATTTCTTACACAAGTTGAATTCAAATTTGTATAGACGTTCATATTTTGCATCATCTTCTTCA
Organism: Thysanoteuthis rhombus; assembly: GCA_963457665.1. Taxonomy (NCBI): domain Eukaryota; kingdom Metazoa; phylum Mollusca; class Cephalopoda; order Oegopsida; family Thysanoteuthidae; genus Thysanoteuthis; species Thysanoteuthis major. The sequence continues at coordinate 71,197,006 of OY735201.1, read as the reverse complement.
CAACTAGGACCCGATACCTCGAAACCACTAACATCCAGCTCACGCAGAAATGTGTAGCTCGAGACGACTTGTCAGGACCTCACTGACGCATCTGTTCATCCTAACATGCGGTCAAAATTCATTTATCTTTTTTCATTAGACTTTCAAAGTTTGTGGCCATACACTTGATAGTCTCAATTCTGTATTCTGTCCCTGCCGTTGTCGAATTACCCGTTCGATCTCCCTCTTTTTTCTCCTTTTTTTTTTTTTGCATCGCTCCCCTGTTTGGGGGATTGTTTTTTTATCTAATATCCTGCTCAATCGTTCTCTCTTTTTGCTCCATCAAGGGTTTCATAACCAACCCTCTCAGTCTTTATTTCAATCTATTCCCTTCTGTAGTCCGATTTTTCAGCAGTGTTCATTTTTTTAGTCTTATTCAAGACTTTCCATCTTACTTCCACGTTCCTTATTATCATCAGAAGAGGCTTGATTCGCCTCTGGTCAAATCCTTTTTTTCTGGGCGAATTGGCTTGGTTATTTTGCACTCCTAAACCTTTAACACCCCCCTTCGTTATCTTTATTTCCTCGCTGTCCAATCTTTCTCTTCCTTCCAATTCTCTTTCATTGGGTTACCGTAGCTGACATACCACCAGATTTTTCTGCCCTTTCTTTTTTCTCCCCCATTGCATCAACTATTTTTGTCGTCCCTTTCTTTCCTAAAGTATTGTCCTCTTCTCTTTCGAGCTCTTTCACCATTTCTCATTTTATACGTTCAGCGTATTTCTGATCTCCTCAAGCACCTCCTGAAGCCTTGTGTTTTCTTCCTCTAGGCTCTAGGCTCTAGGCCTTCCTATCCGTCTTCTTTACTGCATCTTTAATTGTTTTTTTTCACATTCCCGATAGCGCCATGCAGTATCCTTGTTATCTTTTTGTATTCCATATATCCTTTCTGAAATAGATTTGCGTTCAGCATGCAGTCACTTATCGCAGCCATCTTGTACGAGACCTCCATCGATCCTAACTACTAATTTGCTGCATTTCCCACAAGTTGTCTCCAAGTTCGGTGCCATTACCCCAGTAGCTCTCAATGGCTATAATAATAAATATCATAAAAGCTTAGATGTTAATAATGTATTCGATATATATGAACGAGATTCGACTGTCAGAAAAAAACCTTCTATAATACAGTTCTTGAAGAAAGACGCTTATATTTGGTGGTTATCCACGTTTTATCCCTCCTGAATCTTCGAAAAATATGGCTGCCGACTCTTTTTACACTTACATACATTGTCAAGAGAGACAGATCTCTGCATTATAGGTATAATCAATAGGTATATTAAAACTTGACAAAAGTGAGTTCAGTTCTCATTTGGTGGCACATACTAATGGTATTATGTCGTACAAAATTGTCAATGACATTGCAAGACATAGACAAATCACTGGAATTTAGTTTAGCTGGTAAAGAATACTATCATACCAAAATCGGAAGCCAAAGACAGAATTTTTTTTTAACAAGTCAAAAATGTCTGACAGTCGAAAATCATCATCACCATCTGTCTCTCAACGTCCGTCGTTGGACATAGACTTTCCCGAGGATTCGCTACATTTCTCTATTATATGCATCGCGGAGCCGGTACTTTCTGAATTTGTCTAGTTCATCTCTCCATCTAATATTCTGCCAGCCTCGGTTGTGCATGTGATCTCGGGGGATCCATGTCGTGAGTCGCAGTGTCCATCGATTGTCTGCCATTCTTGCAACATGGCCAACCCACTGCCATTTGATATTTTCAATGGATTCTATGATGACCCAGATGCTTGTCTTATTCCGGATGTATTGTGCTGTCTTGTGGTCTTTCCATGTGAGGCTCAGAATAATTCTTTCATGTGCACTTTGCATAGATCTGTCTCTCGGTTAGATTCCATGTTTCAGATCCGTAAGTGACTTTTGGGAAGATGCATTGGTTATACACCCTTCTTTTTTGGAATAATGGGATCTTCTTATTTTTGAAGGTTGAGCATGTTCTGCCGAATGCTTGCCATCCTAGTGTGATTATTCGCTTTATTTCTTCTTCTTTTGAGGGTCTCATGGAGATTTGTTGTCGTAGGTAGATGCAGTGATACACTTTCTCCAGTTCCGTGTCCTCGATTTTGATTTTAGTATTTTTATATCCGTATCATCATGTGATTGACACGAATGCGTGAGTGACCTAATTGATTCATAGTTGATAGGTCGGTGTGGAATCAAAGTGAAGGTTTCCTATTGTTCCCATGGACATATATCATCATCATCAGCATCAGCAGGTTTTTTAATGTCCTTTAGATTCGCAAGACCTCCCTATCGTGATATTGACGGCGCGAATATCTCTTGAATCCGTTTAAATCATCACGTAATCTTAGTTCCTGTCGGTCACAATTCAATATTCTCTGATGTTGTAATGCCCAGCAGTCGTCTGACATTATAACGTTGGCTGCCGATAGCCATTCTTGATTTTTGATGGATTCTCGGATATCTAGGGATCCCGTTTTTTCTCTAACGTACCCTGCCATCTTGTGATTTCTCTCCGAGTTGTTAAGCATGGTTTTCTCTCGGATCTGTTGCATGGTTCTTAGTTTAAGAGCTAATCTTTTGGTTAGGTTCCATTTATTAGCTCCATAGATGATCATTAGGAGGATGCATCGGTTGTAAACGCTCCTTATTGAAACTGACGGGATCTTTTTGTTCTTGAATGTTGAACTTTCTCAACCGAACGCTTACCTACTTAAGGTGATATTATATGAATATACGACTCGTCTAAAACTATTTTACTAATTTGAATCCTCTCAATTTTATTCCAAAGCTGAGGAATATGTTGTCTGGAAGCCTCTCAATAAAAAATGGTAATTAAAGACAATATATCGTTTGAGTTTGAGGTTGAGTATTGTCATTATCATTTCCTTTATTAGCGTTCCTTTAATCTTTCTTTTTGAACCGAGTAGTAGTAGTAGTAGTAGTAGTAGTAGTAGTAGTAGTCTCTTCCTCAAGTTTCTAAGATGAAAAATTGTCATAAGTAATTTTCTTCGAATTATGTTTCCATCTAATTTAGTTGTTTCAGAGTAGAAGCAGTGGTGTTAATATCAAACATTAGAGTCTTCAGCTGTCTGAATTTCTCAGATGATGCATTGCAGGAATTGCTGGAATTTGCCCAGTCGAATAATATTCAGATGTATAATATATGAAGATTTACTTCGAAACGGAAGAAGCCATGAGGCGCGAACAATGTTTATGGGACTCGATGATCACGTGCAAATTCACCCCAGTGAATAGCCAAGATGAGACACTGATCATAGATTACCTTCTCACGTGCATACGTACAAATATCTCTATATACGATAACACAGGAAAACACAAACCATGAACTGAGAGACACACAGACACACCCATACGTATATATATATATATATATATATATATATATATATATGTGTGTGTGTGTGTGTGTGTGTGTGTGTGTGTATATGTGCATCAATATATACAGTTACCTCAGCATGGAGTTGTAGTTATGAAACTAATCTTGCTGACTATTACTATCGTAGTATGTCTTATGTACAGTTGTTGTCCGTTATCTTTAGTGAATAGCTATATATATATATATATATATATATATATATATATATATATATATATATATATACTTGGCTGTATATCAATACATACATATGATTATATATATATATATATATATATGTGTGTGTGTGTGTGTGTGTGTGTGTGTGTATACAGAGAGAGAGAGAGAAAGAGAGAGAGAGAGAGAGAGAGATAATAATCTCCTTACCTCTGACTGCTTTTCAATCACCCTTTCTCAATAATAAATATATATCAGTTATTTTCTGGAGTAGTTGAGAATTCAGTCAAAATTGAACTCGGTAAAGTAGTAATGTAATGAGAGAATAGCCTGTTCACCGCCACCGCGCGTAAATTGAAGTAGTTTCAAGTAATAGTTACTAACTGTGTCTTACTCATTTTAAAGAATAGGTATAATTCAGACAGTCATTTCTTCCAAGTGATTTTTTCTCCCCCTTGTTAATATGTGGTAAAGAGCCTCATGTCCAAGTTTTTTCGAATAAAACCTCCAAGTTTGTGGGTGAATGGTTTACAAAGGACAACAGGGGAATGCCATGAACTTTTGAACAATAGTTTGAAGCATTCTGAACGTGCGTGCCTTTACCGAATGAACCACATTAACCAAGACCATTGCATTACGAGTTTTGTTAGTTAGCTGAACAGACTCAGATAGACATAAACAAAGGTGAGGGCCGTGAAAGCTTTCCGTGTGCAGAATAATACATATTGGCTAGCGTCCAGAGAGTGAAAGAGAAGGAGTTTAACAGGAGTGAATAAAGCAGAGAGAGGGAGAAGAGGATGTAGTGGGTCGTGGCTTGCTCAAGGCGACACACACAAGTAGAGAAAGAAAGACACAAGAAGGGATTTTGGCTGCTGATGCATAGGACTTAGCAAAAGATGGCGTTCAACCATGAATATTAATTCAAGTGATTCTCAATGTTCGTAACTTGAGTGCTACGTGGCTTCATCCCTGAGAAACCACGTGGAAAATGGTCGATAACGATGCCTCAGTATTTATAAGGATTTGCTTGTTTTGAAACCTTGGTCGAATGGAGACGAATGATATACTGTCAACGCTGGTAACTGTAATAATGTGCATAATAGTATGTATGAATGGGTATTTACTAAGCTTGGCTTAGTTTGGCACAAGTACAAAGGCTGGTTAAGTAACATGCTACATCCTAAGGTTTTCATTAAGCATCGTCTGAAACAGGTCTACAAGTTGCTGACAATACTAGCTATTACTATATGCTATTTACTAAGAGTAGATAATTGGGTTCAAGTGCAAAAGTAGCTTACATCACATGATACTTCTAAGTGCTCTTTACCAAGATTAGATGGTCTGAAAGAGGTCTACAAGTTATTTTCAGTACCTGCTATCCCTCATACGGTTAACTAAGCTGACCTTTCATAGTTTAGAACAGGTTGCTTATAGTACTTGCAATTATTTGCTCTTTAGTGATTTGATTACAGCTCACGCTATTACTGTGCTGTTGATTAGAATTGAATTGTCTGGCACAAATCGTCATCTCTCAAGTGACAAAAAAAAATCTCTATCTCAGTTTTATGCGTTCATTTACGAACACTCCAGTCTGCTTCCCGGCAAACGACATCGGAAAATCTAGCGACAGGCCAAGGGTTGAAGAGAGGATCCCTCTAGAAAATTTACGAAGAATAGCTTATAATTATGAAAAAGTAAATTGATTGTACTGTCAAAGTAATGACTACTCATTGTTTTATTGAATATCTTTTCATTGTCATTTAATGAATACGTAATAATTTTTTCATCGAGTTGTCCCAACCTCAAGTCGGCCATATCGAGTTTGGTCACAACAGATCGTTCCTTCTCCCTTTACCAAACTTAATTTAGCACATCCACAAATTGCCTACGGTACCTATAATTCCCAAGCGCTCATCAATAAGCTCAGTGTCTGGCACAAAAGAGTTTATGTATATATAGGCAGAATTGAAACCTTCACTTCAGACCCGTAGGCCGATACCCTTCCTCTGGATTACGGAACTGGACAAGCAGTAAGGCTGAATTTAAGCAATATATTTTTAATTACACAGAAATCCTTCATCCACCAGAGTGCTCAATTCTTATAGAAGTTGCTTGATGGTTACCGAATGCAGTTGACTCTGGATGAAGGTTGTTGGTTGCAGAGTTGTACACGTTGTGATAATAAAAAGAATGATGACGAAGAAAGTGGTCCAAATGAAGTCAATTCAAACATAAGCAATACTAAAACAAAGGAAGAACACCAAAGTAAAGGGTAAATTGCTGCCACTTACTCTCTAGCAAGAGCCACTATACGTTCATTGCCCTTGTCCAGACAAAGCTAACCTTAGTAAATTTCTCCTCGCCTAATATGTAGAGATAGCATATAGATTAGTTTTGCTAACTATTTCTGTCATGAATTTAATCATCATGAGAAGCCCCAGTTGCCACTGTGTCAGACTAAATTAAGCTTAGTAAATATCTATAACATAAAATTCGACTGGCATTGTAACCGAAGAAGACATAATGGTTAAGCTTATGTTTGTGGATTTACAGAAAAAGAAAGAAAAGAACGAGGGTTTTTGAATATTATATTACTTTTCTGGGAATTTTTTTTTTAATTTTAAAAAAATATTAGATTGTACAGCCTTATTTGAAAATATTTTCGACGAAAATATTTCACTATTTACATGAGTCTGTGGTGTCAAATGTAGATGGTGTAATAAATTATTGTTTAAGTTCAACTATATAGCACTGGCAAATAATGTTATCTTGATCTTATATTATAGGATTGTATATTTATATATTAAGAGAAAGAGGCTAAATGGTGCTTGATGTTGAAATAATAGAAAAACATTTTCCTCGAGAACTTTTGTGGAAGGGTAAACAATTGACCCTTAAAGACGCGATTTCACCAAGAGGCTGACACATGCACAATTACACCCCTACAATTGCATTGGCCGAAGTATGCGCTCTATGAGTGCTTTCTAATTGTGTTTTGGATTTATATGCAATCACATTTTAGCACATTTGACCCCCCGAAATATTCATCCTAAAATTCATAGAAATATCAAGAAAGTGATTTTTTGGTGATTGATATGGGTTTTATTGACTTTGGGATTTTTTGCGATCTACGCATGCATATCTAGGGCCTAAAAATCAAAATTGAAAAAAAACATTTAAAAAAATGCCACTGCCCTGTTCCATTCAAATAATGTCTTGGTCAAAAATCAGGGTCAGTTGCTCCTGGACAAATTCCTCGGTCATTTTTTTTTTACCGAATTCATAGAGCTTCAAGTTCAATTGAATTGAATGCACCAGTTGAACCTTAAAAATCAAAATTTTCGAAAGTCCTAGGAACAGCCATCGTGCACAAACACAGAAATGGTCTGCATTCCAAAACTGACTTTCCTGGCTCAAAATCTTTGGTCTGTAGCCTTTCGAAACGAAATTTCAGCTTGACCAACCGCACTATTTAATTAGGACGTCATTCGGAGATGAAGCAGGTACAGAGAAGTAATCCCTTGGCACGAAGATACTTCAAACATTTGCCTAGTGGTTCTATAAATTTGCTTGTTATAGACTTATTGTCCCACCAAAAACGTATTCGTCTTTTAAAAGAATTGCGACCTTTGCTTTCCAGTAACGGCCAGAAAAGTCTAGCTACGCCCTCTTCATGACCAGCCTTTTTTTTGTAAATACAAACACCAACTTTGTTGCTTCCATATATGGTAACTTTACTCCACACACTAGTGCTTCAAACCAAGTGTAATATTTACTTTCATTGTTTTCAGAAATTAATTTCACAATCAATAGAGTCAATGATAATGTGTTTACACAATCTTCAGAAAAGCTATGCTGATAGAAATCGAGATTTGAATACGGTCATTTATCTATATGAACGAGTATAGTGCTTCTTGACGCATGTACAGAGTTAGAAGTGTGCAAACACAAGAGCAACTGTGAGGTTGAACATACGTATATATAATCTACGCAATTGATTACCGTGGTTGATATGGGACACAGAATACAGTTTCATATTCCAAAACCAATGATTACACGACCACCACCATGTCCACGTGAACAAAGTCTGTCCAGAAAAGAACAAGCAATTTTCAATATCTCTGGAACCGGTTGCATAGCCCCTAATGTAACTTGGCAATAAATCAGAGGAGGTCAAAGCATGAACACACACACACCCGTCGAGTCTCTCTGTTGGCAGTGAGTTCTTCTGTATCATTAGCAAAAGATCACGTCAATAAAGTCTGTCAACCCTACTGCAGTCTCTGCACGCATGGGTGCTTCCAAAGCTGAAATCGCCGACCTAAGGGAGACTTCAGACCATGGATGAGAGTAAGGAGAGCGTGATGAAGCAGCTAGTGATAAAAACCTGAAAGACAACTTAACTGACAGTTTTGAAAAAGGGAAGTGGCACCGAGTAGAGTGGGAAGTAATTTGAAGGTGAATACGGTGCCATTGACCTAGTTAGTATTGATATTAGATATCTGGATACTTTCTGGTTGTACTACATGCAAGAGTACACGTAAATATTTACTTACCGCAGAATAATCTTGCAAAATGCTACAATATTTGACCCCCTTACGTGGATTGACCTCACTATAAATGATATGCAAATCGAATCATCCCTCATCGGCAAAAGACCTTCATATAAACGGTTGCCTACTTCCTTACGCAGAGAGTTGAAATGTAATTGGACGCCCAACCATATAGTTGTGGTCGATAAGCTGGTTAAATAAGCCATTACTACTGTAGAGAGTAAGATTCTTAATGAGTTCCCTACAATAAAAGTCTTGTGTTATGAAGAAATTAACCCTATAAGATAGTGATATACGTATATATATGTGTGTGTGTGTGTATATATACATATATGTGTAGATATATATATATATGTATATATATATATATATATATATATATATATATATATATATATATGTATGTATGTATATATATATATATATATATATGGTGTCATCCACAGACAGCTGTTTTGTTGTATTACAACTCTTCAGCGTAGATAATCTATTATCCCATCCAGTACCACGAGGTAGGATTGAAACACTCGCTTCAGACCGCTTCAGTATCCTACCGCTGGGCCATGGAACTGGATGGTTGGTAAGGCTGAATTTTAACGGATATATTTATTTAGCTTCTTAAATTCTCCATCAACCAGAGTACTCTATTCCTATGGAAGAGCATTGCATGAGCTCACAATGAACGATTTACCCCAATTAAAGAGTGCTCAACCTTGAATAGACGAGCGTTAATGTTTTATATAGATATATACATACATTAATGATATACATATATAATTCTAATTTCATATATATATATATATATATATATATATATATATATATATATATATATATATATATATTTGTATATATATATATATATATATATATATATATATATATATATATATATAAGCTAAAATTAAGCTCAATTCTATAGAAGGCTATCCTCTCACGAGGCATCACGGGATCTGACAGCGAATTACCATCGCTTATTGGTGGCTATCCATAACTCAGATACTTCCACACTGGTATGGTTACAAATATGATCATAAGTATATTCATTAAGCTTCGCTTTATCCAACTCAGGACTGCAATAGCTGAGTATCTTGTGAGGACTGAACTCACTTCAATTACCTGAAGATCAAACAAAATCTCCAGGGTTGGGGCCATACATAGAACGGCCTCCAAAGACTAAGCCTAACATACCATCGACATCGCTTTTAGGGTCTGGAAATGCTCGAGAATTGTTCACATATAATTCAATGGAAATTGTTTCTTTGCATTTCACAATTTCGGCTTACGAAAAGTTTATAAAAGAATAATTTACTTTCACAAAACCTGAGCACACTTTCAGTTCTCGTTCTATATCGTTCTTTCTTTTTCTCTCCCTCTCTCTCTCTCTCTTTCTCTCTCTCTCTCTCTCTCTCTCTCTCTCTGTTCATATATATATATATATATATATATATATATATATATCCGTCTGTTCACCCCCCTCTCTGTCTGTTTCTCCCCGTTATTTTTCTCCTTTGCATATAATTTCTTGTTACTTGTGTAATAATGAGACGAAAATCCCTGACAGTAACATCTGCCTTCGTTCATCTCCAGAGGTGGGAGTGAATCTGCTGGTAGGCGGCGTATTCTGGGTCCCTTGGCGCAAACAGACAACCACAGATGCTACATTCACGTTCATCAAATTACGCCGTGGGATATTATCTTTCATCTCATCATTTTATTCTTAAAATTTTACCTTTCTTTTTCGTTCATTCATTCATTCATTCATTCATTCTTTCTTTCTTTCTTTTTTCTTTTTTCTCCCCCTTCTCTTCCTCTTTTCCTACCTTCCTTCCTTTCCTTCTTCCTTTCTTTAAGATTCTTTAAGTACTTTATTAACCCTTTTTTGTGTTGTATTGACGCTTTCCAAAATGAAATTGACTATTCCCTTCTCTACGGTATAATACTGAACCATAAAAGACCTTTTGATGCTTATCTGATTTTGAATACGACCAATATTCGTCAGGGCACTGTTTATGTCACAATATAGAGTCCTAGTTGTGAGAACCAACGACAAATTAAGAGCAAAATTAGAATGATATAGAGTAATGTTTTTTCCAAAGATCTCGAATAAAGATATTGTCTAAAGATCGCAATTTTCTGTCTGGTATATAATGGCCATGAGGCATTATTAATGAGCTTTGTTTCTATGATTCGAATGATTCGATGTTTTTCTCAGCATTTCAGGTGGGAGGGGGCAAGGTGAATGAAGACTTCGTGTTATATACCACATGGCAAGAAAAATAATAATGGTTCTAAATCCGTTGAAATTACAGCTACTTAATTACCGGTCTGTTGTGAGTTGAACGCAAATTATTTTCTCTGTCTCTATGGCTTTGATCTGAATGCTCAACTTTGTTTTGAATGCATAGCAAAATGTCATTCTTTATTAACCTGCATCAAAAAAGGTCTCTATAAAATCACAAGATCATTTTTAAATGTCAAAATGACCAATGGTAATACATGGTTTTAACTTTCCAGTATGCATTAAGATATCTTTGAATGTTGTACAAATGAATTCATAAAAGTCACCATTCAGTAATATGACTTTCAAATACACATGCAGAACGCTCATTAATGTCATGACGACAACAGAGAGTAATATTGACTTTGCAATAAATTGTTGAATCGAAGTTCACTTCCTGTAGTGGCTCATTGTTATACTTTTCTTACTCGAGTTTCTTTCTTTTGAATGAAAAGCTTGTAGCTTTGCCTTATCTTCTGAATGAGATGAATATATTGCAAAGTCGTTCGAATGTTGTTGAGTGTGAAGAATTGGATCTTTTTTCAGTACCTGGTTTGTCTTCTGAATCTGAGGAAAGTCCCAGGGCACCAACTAATAATTGTACCTTCATCAATTCCCACTTCATCTTCAATGAAATTAAAAACATCTTCCAGGGGAATAGGAACGTGCAGTGTTTCACTAAGTGATAAGCTAAAGCTGAATCCAAATCTCGGTAAACGATTTTTGCCTGTTTCTATGAAGAAAAGGCTTTGATACTGAAAAAGAAATACTGATATAACGTCTGTAATGTGATTTTTTCACTATCTCAAAATAATTGGCTTTGTAAAAGGATTGAGTGATTCTTTTTCCACAACAAGGCATGCATTTTGAAATTCTCTGCAGAATTGGTGAGGAGACAAGGGTTTGTCTTGGTCAATTAATTGACTGTCAAACTACAGTCTCAAAATATTTTCGATATCTTTTCTGCTTTCGTAGTGAAGCTCTCACAACCATACTATACTCTCTCGTTCTATATGCACTTGTTCAAACGACACTTTTTATGGCACGCGTGTTTTAATCACACTATTAGGGGCTATTTTTTTACATTTTCGCAAATGTTTGATATTGGTTTACAGCAGCAGCACGTTTGAATTCCAGTGCACTTCTATAAAAACAAAAACTAGTGAACCCTTGAAAAATAATGCCTCCTAAATAATGCAGCATACAGTGGAAGGCTAATTATAGGTAATTTTGTTGGTATTTTTTCGTGATACATTTTGCATAAAATTCATTCGTTATAGTCACAAGTTCGTCATAAGAACGCTATTAAATCCCCGAGGGTACAGCGATAACGGGGTTCTGCAGTAGTAAAGTGATAGTGATTTTTACCCTCTATAACCTTTGTAATTGTTCAGTTTGGATACTTTCTGATGTGCCATAATCAGAAATAAAGGAAAATATGTTAATGAAAAAGCATATAATAGATGAATCACAATACAAACGCATTCAAATATATTTTTTGAATGACGCAATTCAAATTTAAGGATATGCAATTGGCAAAAAACATATGGTGAAATCTCGGAAACTAAATGCTCCTAAGAAAACCAAAAACATTTTGAAAATGAATGCATGAATACACCAAATACACTTAAAATCATATCAGATGAAATTTTTCTTGGTGGCTGATATAATCAAAATACGTAATTATAAGTATCTATTGTACTATTGAATTCTCGTAGTGTGAGAAGCCTTATAGTCCTGCTCTGTCTCTCTACAACTTTTGGCTTTTCTTGAAGATAATTCAGACTGTGAACGATATTGAAGATAAAGTGATGAAATGGCTGGTGGCGGTCGAGAAGACTCTTCAGACTCACTTGGTCTCTACTTTGAAGAAAACTATTGTTAATATAAAATGGCTGGATACTTTATGCACACCTCGTATATAACATGAAGCGTAATTTGATGGCACGGAGGTAACGAGTACATAAATCATAGTGTGAAAAAAATGTCATAAAATTGATACTCAAGTAAATAGTGTTTGGAAAATAAACAAAAATAGCTGGAAATGCAACTTTTGATATTACGAATAGGATTTGATAAACAAATAGTGAAAAGGTTTTAAGCTCATACAATGTATCGATAAATTTTGGCAGTAGAGGACAAGGTTTAAGAATAACCATGATTCTATTTTAGAACTATCTACGCTTAAGCCAGCATACACCGGAAATGTTTCGGAAATCGGAAATCATTACCAACTTATTTTGCTGCAGCTTCACCACTTTCCTTCTTTTTCTTCCCCGTTTTCTGCACTAAATTGGAGCGGCTGTCTCTCAAGAGACATTCTTAATAGTGTATGAACAGCCAATGACAAAGTCTCGTTTTCACTTGCATGCATTGGCTTCGTGATCTTTATAAGTCCGAAGTCTGGCCAAGAACAGGATTTTTTACCTATAAGTTTGTTTTTTTTTATGGCTACCACCTTGGCAGGATACAAGCCTACCAAAGTGATAACTTCACTCCAATGACATAGACGGAAGTGTACTGGGTTAGTACACAGGGAAATTTGTTCCGATGGAGACCTTTTCACACTGCTAGCTCATACTGGGAATCATTCCCAGGGAATTTTGTGTGTGGGTCAGAGGTAGAAACCATTGCATTATACCAGCAGAATTTTCAGCACTAACACACTCTATTTGTTGTAAGAAGCAAAATTCCCTTAAACTAGAATCTCAAATCAAGCTTGATTTTTCCTCGGGCCAGTCGAGCTCATCTCTATTCATGAAAAAAGAGTGAGAGTGATTGGGCGCAAAATGGAATAAAACCATCTCGAATCGAACTAGAAAAAATATGCTGTTTACTCCCTTCCGATGGAATCATCCCTGCTCTCTTCCTTCTCATCACAGCGACTCCTCCGGTTTCATCATCGTTAATATCATTAGAATTGTTGCTTTCTTTCAAGCGGCCTTTTTATTGGTAAAAATTATCGTTTTCAAGATAAGAGCAATCGAAATAACGTTAAAGGGATAGGTAATTTTTGTCACGAGCAGATTTTGCCAGGACAATGATGAACGCATATATTTAACCGCCTCATTGAGGCAGATTACTATACTGAATTTTTTGTTTAGCTTGCTTAATTACCCTTTTAAGTTACTCATTTAAGTTAACAGGAAATTCTCACAATCCTCAGTTTAATCGAGAATTTATAAAATAATTTACTATGGCACAAAAGAAAACGCTACCGATTTTTGTCTAATGGAGATACCTACTAGACAATATAATTCCAAGAGTTGATCAGATTATTGAACTGATTCTTTTTTTTTAAATCCTGCATTGTCATAGGATTTCACCAAAGGATCCTTATAAAGAGACGTATACTGTGGAAGGCTTTGATTCTGTAAAATCAAATACATGCTTTAGTCCATATCGGAATCTTAAATAATATTTCTGGCCTGGAGAGAGTACTTATGGTCAAACTAGTCGATACTTTCAGAAAAGGATTTGTGTAGAATTTGCCCTGATCTCCCATATCAATACAACCATTCAACGCTCTGGAAGTTTCCAATTATCCCCATCAATAGCAAAACCTATCAACTTGGAATAACTTTTCACAGAAAGAACGACAACGCTCATGACACAGGTTGGAGATACATCATATGTATGGTCGATTTCTTATACATAAGAACATAACTTCTTTCCTATTCCACTGGCACGCTATATGCTTCACTTCTTCATACCCCAGCCAACTATCAGCATCAATTAATATGACATCCACCTCATACAGCAAAGAAAACTTTATTGACAAAACATGACCGAATTTCACTTCTCGTAGAAACATTCTATAAAGATCATTTCACGATCTGATGGCTTTCAAGTCTCCTATAACAGTGTCATTCCCATTATTAAGATATTCTACTATAGAATTTTACGCAAACAGTTAGTTTTCAAATCCCTTTTTCAAGTAAAACTGTTTCCATAATGACGTCATCGATAGCAAAGAATGAATATAGTAAAATACAAATATCAGTTTGAAATAGTGGATTGAATATGAATTATCAAATCAAGCTTTCTGATTAATCCAAGTCTCCTAATATTTCTTCGTTTCTCCCCATATCACTAACTCCACTACTATCATATTCCAACTGGACTTGATGTAGACTTTCTGTTATTTTCTCATCCTATTATTCGCCATAAGCTATGGAGAAGCTATTAGCTATCGTAACCTACAAAGAATTTGAGATGTACTAATCAGCATCTTCATTTTTCTAAAACGTCAACTTTTTCAGCATCATCTTGTTTGATATCCCTCTCTTTCCCTATAGCTCTCTCTCTCTCTCTCTCTCTCTCTAATTTGACTGAGTTTCAACAAAGCCTTACAGTATAGATCTAATCTGCTTGTGTGTGTGTCCTCTTGTACAAGTATGCCCGCACACACGTACACACAAAAACACACGTGTAGACATAATATACCTCGTGGTTCTGGATGGGATATTAGATAGTCTATAGCCACAGTGTAATACAAAGAAACAACTGTCAGTGGATGAAACAATTATTAATCATATATATATATATATATATATATATATATATATATATATATGTATATATATATGTATATATATATATATAGAGAGAGAGAGAGAGAAAGAGAGATGGAGAGAGGGAGAGAGATAGATAGATAGATTAATTCTTTGATATGTAATGGCGTGTCATTTTGGACTGATTGGCACTGAAACTGCATCAGCTGCTTCCAGAAAATATGTATCTTATATATCGATACTCTTGGGGATTTTCGCATATTCGTGATATTTCCTTGGCAGTTATCATTTCACCGAGATCCCCAGAGAATTCCCGGCATGATGTTATTAGACGATAGAGATGCTGGAAAAGGGATTCGATGAGATGTCATTACGTTTCGCTTCATGGATACATCCACTGTGGCTGATAGGTAAATGATAGCGACAATGGATAAAAAAAGAACGAAGAATACACAATACAACATTGAAATGTCATATATCTTTGTGTTTCGAGCTGGTGCAGTGATGTGGTCTTCCCTTTATAGATTATTACACATATGCTTAAAATCATTGACACACACACATATATATATTTATATATTTAGGTTTGGGAGAGAAGAAGAGGATATGCGTTGAGTTTATAACGGCTCGCTATGAAACAAATACTGCACGCTATTTTCGATTTTTGCCTTTCTTCGTAAAAACAAAAAAGTAACGAAACCTGAGGATACTTGCGTATGTGTGGAGATATACCAGAAATTTGCAGGAAAAAAAATTGAGGATTTAATTTTGAATTATGACTGTCTGTAATTTTGGAGAGTGAGCACTCCGAATTACTCTGCTATTGCTGCTTTCGTTTATTTACAACCTTTTCATCTATCTATCTGAGAGACTACCTTGCTTATTTCAGACATTTCGCCTCTCCTAAAAACGTAAAAATGAAGGAGACCGTAAAATGCATAGGACAGGGTGTTGCACTAACATCAGAGGTCACGAAAGGAGTCCAGTCGTACCAGTTTTTGCATGAAATGATTATTTTTCTATTTTGCAGGATCATTTCGTGACACTCATATACACACACATATGGACAAGGATTAGTTGGGTTAAAACAAAGATGCTGCTGATTCTTCATATTTGTATTGGAAGATGGTAAGTATCATCAGAATATAAATCTGTGAAATTGAAACCCCTCTTCCATGTCTGTTTCAGAGATCCACCGTTTGAGGGCGTAATTCTTGAAAAATCCTTGGTACCCTAAGTATTTATTAATGACGCTTCAAAAATTGTGACGGAAAAAATACATGAGTTTTGGCCCAGAACATTTTGGAAGATTTCTATCTGATCTCACCTCACGTGTTCGATCTTAATTTTCCCGAACCAGACCCCTTCGTACTAGCTTATTGCCATCACCTCTTTCTTCCTCTTTCTGACTCCTACCCTCTCTGACTCCTACCCTCAACCTTTCAACCCATCTTTTGGCTCACTGTACAATCGTATCTATTTTCCTGAATCTGACCCATTGCTAATCGAGTATCGTCCTCACCCCTTTCTTCC
Source organism: Thysanoteuthis rhombus (assembly GCA_963457665.1). Classification (NCBI taxonomy): domain Eukaryota; kingdom Metazoa; phylum Mollusca; class Cephalopoda; order Oegopsida; family Thysanoteuthidae; genus Thysanoteuthis; species Thysanoteuthis major. Next base: position 71,180,544 of record OY735201.1, on the reverse strand, counting down.
TTCCTCTCTTTGACACTTTCCCTCTCTGACTCGTTTTCTTCCCTCTTCAACTCACCTTTCGGCTCACTGACCAATCCTCTGTCTTCATTCGGGCCAGTGAACTGTACATGGGAACAAGGCAGGCTGGCTGCAGTTCAAAATTGGCCACTATTGAGAAACAAATGGTTGTCTTTGAGGCGGTTTTTGCAGCCACGCTTTTTGTTCATTAAACAGGACGACGTTTTCTTGTCGACAATAGCCACAATCCTCCTGCTTTCCTTCGAAATCTCTTCTCGTATCAAAATTGTCTCCAGTGCAGCGGATCGATCGCCAATGCCCATGAAATGGAAGGTGAGTCGGTTGAAATTCCCAAGTGTCGAAACACGATACTCGCCCTTTTGTATCCGTTCCTGTGAGCGGGTCATTGTGTTGTCGCTTGGTAAGATTAGAGTGTGTTCATGGCTAACTACTTAATCAACTGGAAGGAACTATTCATATGTACCGTTAGAAAACAGATACGTGCTTAGCTGGGTGAATCTGGAAAGAATGATCACTTGTCCACTAAAAAAAGAGTATGAGCCTGGTGGGAGGAAGACGCAATGAAAGAAATGTTGTAACCCTTGTTTCCTTGATCTAGAAAACCGTGTACTTGAAATATCACTCTGTGGTAGATTACAGGTCTTGAGCTTCGATGAACAAATGTTTCAATGGTAGGAGAGACTCAGCATGATAAAAGAAAAAATATGGATTTGTCTATAATTAAAGGAATGTCAGGACTGGGATGCGTCAATAAGTCTGTAACCATAAAGTCATATATTAAGGAAAGGTAGGAAGATTGCCATAAAGTGCAATAAAAATTGCCTCTTGATAGGGAAATTTGCAATTAAAATCTGGGTTATTTCAAACTAAAGTCAAGTATTCTTTTTTGGCAACAATGGAAATATGCTGCTCAGTTTGTGTCATGAAATGAACCCAGATAGCTATTCATGTAGTTTACTATGGCACAAGGCCACAGTAGCAGGACACTCTGTGAAGATCCTATTGCCACGAAATCAAACCGATCTACGATAATGCTTGTGATGACACCTACTTCGCCTTTGATATGTATAAAAATCGAGCTACGAAGTCTACAAAAGTTTTGGTTTGTAATATACTGAGCAATGGCTCCTATAAAACATATTATAGGTTGAAAAGAAGCATTTGAAGACCTCAAACAATGAAGTTTTCCCAAACGAGGCGACAAAATTGCTTGAATGAAAAGAAAATCGGACAAAATTGAAACAGGTCTGAGAGCATTTGTCGTTGACTTGTGGTTTACCTGCTTGTCACGTAAACCTTTTTTTTTTTTTTTTTTTTTACTAAATTTGTTTTTCATCTCATCGACAGCTTCATAAGTTTTTTTCCAAACTTGAATCAATCTCACCGGTTTTAAGATCAAGTGTATAGAGCTATGTAAGAGCTAAGACAAAGAAAATCCCATATATAACAGGCAAGTCTCGAAAAATGCTTCCTGATGAATAATCGTTCGATGATAGGAGGAGATGTGAATACATTCTAAAGTAGCTAGAATTGTTTGTGGGAAGCCCAGGGTGAGTGAGAGTTGAATGTCAAGATATTAATGTTATTCAAAATGTGGAAAGAGAGAGCAAAATGGAAACTGATAAAGGTGGAGCTGGAACGCTGTTAGAAGACATCTTGTCAGTCGGTGAGTGAGTGGGCGAAGTGGGTGGAAGATGAAGCCATGCTATAGGCTTCTGTCTTGCGTTTGATGGTTTCCTGGAGCCGTTGGACGGTATATATTATATTGGTCATTTTTTGTATTCATATTAATGGCTATTTGATTCCATTTTGCCGAGAGTAAGATAGGTAAGAGAGATGAAAAAGCTTGGAGCAGAAAATGATGTCATAAAAAGATTTGCAATGAAAATGAAAGAAAGCAGACAATGCACGGAACACCAGGAGAGAGAAAGGGAAGAAAAATATAAGTGAAAAACAATTGAAAAAGAAAAGCAAAAAATAGAATATAGAATGAACTTAATAGACAGAGAAAAAACAAAATAAAGGGAAAGCGAGTTGCACTTATATAAAGTGAATGAAAAATGTGGAGATAGGAGAAAAAAAGAGAGAAAAAAGGGGAAATAGAGAATAAAGTACAAACATCGATGTTTCTTAGAGCGAGAATAAGGAAGTAAAACAAAACCATAAGCAATAGTAAAAAGTAAAAATTGACATTACTTAGAAATTGAATAAAATCAATAAAGGAAGCAAAAGAGAAAAGTTTTCTCAGAAAAAGAAAACAAGCCAGATCTAGATTCAGCAGCAGCAGCCTTTTAATGTCCATCATCAAACCCCAAGATTCGCCAGACCTTACAATCATGGGCATCGTGGAACCAGTACTTTCTGAATATATCTAGCTGATAATGCCATCTTACTTTCTGTTGGCCACAATTTCGCATAAAATTTCTGGGGATCTACGTTGTGAGTCGTGATGCCCAGTAGTTGTCTGACATCTTTGCACCAGCCCATTGCCATTTGAGTTTTCAAGTTTTTTCCATGATATTTCGGACTCCTATTATTTCTCTAATATACTTGGGATCTCTCCATGTTTCAACTCCACAAGTGGATATTAGGAGGAAAAATTGACTTCATACCCTTTTTTTTTGTTAGGACTAGTGAGATTTTTGTGTTTTTAAAAGTCGAGCTTGATCAAGATTCCTTTGAAATGAATGAAAGGAAGAAAGATGAAAATAAAAAAAAAAACAACATAAAAAGAAGCTTTGAGATTTACCAGAAGTTGAAAGAAAGGAAGAAAAGAGATTCTTTTTTCCAAAAAGGGAAAAAAATCAATATTCCTTGTAAATAAAAAAAACAATCATAGAATTAATGCTTAGACAAAAAGAAGAAAGAATGAAAGAAAAACAGAAAGAAAAACAGAAAGGAGGAAAGACAAAAAAGAAAGACAGAAAGGATCGTAGCTCTCTATAGATAGAGAACAGAAAAGCAGAAAGAAACAAAGAAACAAAGAATATAAAAATGAGAGTATCAAAAAGGAAGATTGTTATTTTTTAGAGATAGCAAAGAATGAAAAAGAAAAATAGAGTAGATGAAATATTTTTCCAAGAAAATTAGAAATAACATTAAGAAAATCAAAAACTTCAACATAAAGTTTTAAGACTGCTACAAGTGATTCAAATACTAGCGTGAGAAAAGTAATATATATATATATATATATATATATATATATAGAGAGAGAGAGAGAGAGAGAGAGAGAGAGAGAGAGAGAGAGGCTATTCAAATACAAATAATATGCTTTGTTTATTAAGAGCTCGATATTTTCGAGAAATATCACCAGCATAATTATGAAATTATGGAATCCCCAGAAGAAATATGTCCGGCACATCTCCGTGATTAGCAAGTGAGTTGTCATAGAAGTATGTACGTGATTTCATATATAACTTATTTTATACGTTATTTATCCACGAGCGTTGACAGTTGGAATTTCATTTGTTTTTGTTGAGGATTATTAGAAGTCTAGGTAGAATGTAGTGATAGTTTACTATTTCATTAAGTGCCATTCTTTTAATTCCGGATCCTAAAGATTGAATGGGAATTTTCAAACACTACACTAGAGTATACAAACACAGCAAAAAATGCTACTTACGTTTAGAATAAAAACTTAATATTATTGATTTCCTGTGCAATAAATCTCTTTTTTTTAAAAACGAATTAGTGGCAAAATGCAGTTACAGAAGAAAATTTCTTTGAGAATGTATAGATAATAGTAAACTAAGTTTAATGACAAAAATATTTTTAAAAACACCATGGATTACTGAAAGAAATGTATTTGATATAATTTCTTACATATGTAAATCTCATACATACATTAGATAATTCATACATGTTATAGTTGTAGCATTTGATTGTATTGTAACCAACCAGAATATTCTTGTTGGAATTTTGATAACCGTAATACAAAAATATTTGAAATTAAGATCCAGATCGCCAGTGGAAAAAAAATACAACATTGGATTCACATAGGATCACGTAGTGTCTAAAAAGTGCCAAACAAATTTCTTGTTTGGATTTCGTCAGTATATATATATATATATATATATATATATATATATATATATATATGTGTGTGTGTGTGTGTGTGTGTGTGTATGTGTGTGTGTATGTGTGTGTGCACGTGTGCACGCGCACGTGTGTGAAATATATATCTCAGGAACTGAATAAAACGAAACGAGGGTATACCATTGTCATGGACAAGATTTATGAAATTAATCAATATATATATATATATATATATATATATATATATATATATATATATATATATATATCCAGAAACAGCGTAGACATTGCTTAATCAAATGACAAACGATGATGTAGATTTGTCCATCAAATCATGTATAATGCCTCCTGTATCCATTCCAGAAGAAAGAAAAAACAACCCCCACAGTCAATAATTGAACTACTATAGCGTCAAAATTTGAAGTCATGTTAAGTAATTCCATCTAAAAATGAACGTCAGGAAAATTCTATTGATGACATCAGTTGAGTTTTCTACTTGGAAATATTTCAGCTAGAGAAAAAAGAAAACAAACATCTGAAGAATCTAAATGGTATGAATAAGCCATTCCAAATATGGCCCCTGAACGGTCAAAAAGGCTTTCCTACCCACAATTGAAAATTTCAAAACGGGCTTAGTGGAGTACTGCTGCCAAATTTCAGGTCTGTTGACAAAATGGTTCTGCCAGGTGCACTGGAACACACGAGCCCATGGACACAAAAACATGCATATATTTTGTCTTCTATTCCGCCATCTTCCCACTTCTCCTGCCACCTCGTTTGACTTCCACCATCGAACTTTCGACTATGTACTATTTCCACTTCACTCCTGCCAAGCTTTCTGCTCTCTGGTGTCGAGGTACATGAGTCAGCCTTGCAGGCTATCACTATTTCTGAATCTCAGCATCTCGAGACTGGAAGAGAAGGTTAGGTAAAACGGTATCATTTTCTTTTCTTTTCCATTGTCTTCAGGCTGCTTACTAGAACAAAAAAGGTAGTCGAACTCGAACGAAATATCAACGCTCATCATTCAGATGCGTATGGGTCTATTGCTCATGTGATTTGGATGAATATGATTTCGTGTATGCAACCATCTTCTATTCTACAAGCTTCTTGCACGATGGAGTGTGTTTATGGTTATCGAAGGGCACGATGGAAATTCTCTCTAGTAAGTCTGACGAATTCAGACGACCCTGATGCTATTCTCAAATAAGTTAGATTCTTGCCAATATTTGAATTGGCTCAGCTTGCCCCACTGAGGGTAAAGCAAACACATGACAACCTGGAAGGTTATCTGATTTACTGGGCCTGTTGACCTGAATAGAATGACGCCAGTGATCATTAATCACTGACCTGCAATGTGCAGTCGGTTATTTAAAAAAAAAAAAGAATGAAACGTCAAGATAATAACTTCACGAACGAATCCTTTTTTCTAATGAATCAGTCTTTTCATGAGTTTCCTCAGAAACATGTTAAATTTCCTATTTTCTATCCTCTTTTTCTATTTGAGACTTGAAGTACAGGTATATTTAATTTATCGCTGAATACAAATCAATCATTAAATCAATGAAGAGCATCGTGTCAGCTAAGAGGTTTGAAATTAGAATGCCAGTTGTCGATGGATAATCAAAAAAAAGTTAGAGCACCCGTCTCTTAGCTGACAACGCCCATTGGAATATAACCGACTAGTAACGAAATCCTGGTCGCTTTTGCATGTGTCAGCTTTGTGATTCTTCCATGTTCCTATTATGATCTGATAGTGACAGCATTCAAGTCCATCGAAAGAATACTTTAGAATGTACTCAATTACGCGCGTATTCATCCGAAGGGGGAGATTTAGTTGCTCCTTGCTCACACCTGGAATCAAACCCAGGACCTTCTGCGTGTGAGGCAGATGCACTTACTATTCTCCTTATTGATGATACATATATACGATATAAGTATTCTCTGAGAGGAGGGTTAACAGGAAGACAACTAGGGAAGTCAGTAGAAAGGGAGACTAAAAGAATTAGAGAAAGACGGGTTTACTTTCGACGCCTATTTCTTCGAAGTACAAAAATTCAATAGAAGCTGATCAAATAGAAAAAATACGTCTTCAATTTGATCTCCTTTGATTGGTCACGTTTTCACAACTGATACTTTGTCAATGAACGAGTCCTGAACTTTCCACTGAATAAGGCGAAAGAGGTTTGGTATTTCTTGTACTCTGAGCTTGCCTTATTCCTATCGGCTGAACAGTTAAAAAGAAAAAAAAAACTCGATTGAAACCTCTTTGAATGAATGTTGTATTTTCTTTCCTACAAGCTTCTTGGGCGATGGAATGTATTTATGGTTATCGAAAGAGCTTGGGTTATATAAATCTGGAGGCACTTCTGTCACGTTGTGTTCCTCTATCTTCCTAACTTTTACAAATCGATAATTGCAGTATCAGTGATCAGATCAGCGGACTAAACACTGAGAGATCTGAGATAACATTCAAGTATGTCGATGTCATGGACGAGATAACCTATCTTATAGTTTATCACTGAATCCAGCGCAAAAGACGAGATAACACCTCCAACGTCAGTATGTTATTCTTCTGCAAGATGGCATCATCTATATTTACTCTGTTCATATGACAACTAGTGGATGAAGAATTTCTATTCTTATCATTTTTTAGAAGAAAATGAAACGGTGTATGAGTTTCGACATTGAAAAATATATATTCGGTGGCAGAAGTTATCTGATATATATCTATCTTGAAAAAAGAAAGAAGAGAAAAATCAGAGTTAACAATGAAAGAACCCTCTTAGATTTGTATCCCACGAATATCATCGATCTGATGTCTATATTCTGGTTCTTTTCTGTAAATATCATGATCACAATATTCGAAATGCCTTCGTTAATGTTAAATATATTTAAAAAAGCATATAACGAACTGTATATGCAGGTAAGGATTATTTTCTGTGGACTTTCAGCTCGATTTATGCCCTTGGGCCGATGCACACACTAATTGTGTATAGGGAGAGAGTGAGGAAAAGTTTACGTCGCTTGGATTCCTAATAGGCACTTTCGTGTCAACCCGCACAAATTATAACGGTAAGCACCGGTGGGGAACGTCGCAGATAAAAATCGTCTGCAAATGAGGAAAGGGACGAAAATCATATAAACTTTGTCGTTGGTCGTGGATCATCGCAGGAAACATGATTACCAGTCTCTTTCCACATATATATATATATATATATATATATATATATATATATATATATATATATATATATATATATATATATATATATAATGGATCCAAAATCACCATCGTCTGACACGTTTTTATTAGCTGGCATTTGATTTGAAAATTCCACTGCATATCGATCGATCTAAGTGATCAATACTAACCACTGAAATGTGCATCAATAAAGACAATGGTTGAAATGTTTGCAACTGAAAGGAGCCAATAGAAGTAACCTCATACTTTGATGGTGAACTTTAAGTTCTTAAGAGTTGAGAAATAATTTCTCTAAATACGGGATTTAACGTTCATTTCTCTGTATTTTTGAGAAAAAGGGCTTGTTATGTGAACATTGTGGCTAGGATTATTTCACACTCATCAAGCTTGTCTCTGTGGTGGTAGTGTGTCCGACTGCCAGCAGCCAGCATGCACGCTCGAATCCAATCACAACGATAATAAATATCTTCGCTCCTATTTTCATCATGCGTCACCGCAAACATTGTTGCAAAAAACCGAATATATATATATATATATATATATATATATATATATAGAGAGAGAGAGAGAGAGAAAGAGAGAGAGGGAAGAGGGAGATTGAAGAGCGATGATTTATGCAGGTGTGATTGATTTCACAAACACATGGATGGATTGATTGTAGACACATCGTATATTATCAGATCGACATATATGAATAGATAGATAGAAACAGAGAAGATGAACAAAGGAACAAAACTTGGATCTCAGATAATGACAAAATGGGATACTTGAATAGCTAAATTTGATCAGATTCAGATATGAATCTGAGATGATAGGTAGATATAACATATGAACAGAAAGGTTTATGATCTTGAAATATGGTTAGATATACAGAGTGATCAAGCTGCAAGAAAACATAATCCTTCTCTCTGTGGGTTCAGTGTGGCAATATTGACCAATTATTCGACTAATATTGACTTCATCCAGTGCCAACTGATAACCCCCATTAAAATGAATGCAACATCAGCAACAATCTGAACATTACTTTCCTGTTCGTATTGAGTTACGACAAGTGGGCATGTTTAACGACCTATGCCTATAAATCTTGCCACCACAACAGCTCGTTATGCTGGTTGTAAACAAACCATCGGTGACATTTGATCCAAATCAATAGTGCAATGGCGAGAGATTCAAAAGCCGAAACTATTTGAGGTAGAGAGGCCTGGTTTCTCAGAGAAAATCGTTTAGATATCAATGATATTTGTACATATATATATATGTATATATATATATATATATATATATATATATATATATATATATATATATATGTGTGTGTGTATATATATATATATGTATATATATATATGTATATTTATATATATAGCGAAAGTTATATACTTTGTCGTGAATTAATATGTAAATGGGTTTTTTGCTATCATAGTTACAAGAAAAAACATATCATCAGTTGCTCATGGGTACCTTTGGTGTGGAATGTTAACGTTCACGAGTTGTATGTCCTAGTAAATACACACACACGCACACACACGCACACACACACACACATATATATATATATATATATATATATATATATATATATATATATATGTATATATATATATATATATATATATATATATATTTATATATATATATATTACAAAAAAACGAATATATAATCTGACAATGCATTATTTTAATTAACTATTCGAGGAAACATCCTGTTATTACTCTGTGAATGCGTCTCTTTGCATGGACAGCTGTTTAGGCCAATTGACTCATTTACCTTTTACTATGTCAAGTAAAAAATCCTAATTTTACGATCTCTCAAATTCAAAAACTTTCATAATTGAAAAAAAAAACATTTATAAACACATGCAATACCGTAAATAGATGATTCATGATAAACAGGGAGTCCCCAGGTTACGAACGCCCTAAATCAAAGACTATTCATACTTGCGAACGAACTGCCATTCGGCAGGTTTGACACATTGGCCATTTTTCGGTTAAATATGGCTGTTTTCCAAATTTAGCCGATAAAAAGTTTATGACGACCAATTATTCTAAATTTGATAAAAGTAGATGTTTAATTTATTTATCAATAGAGCGCTCTTGAGTCTTAGCAGACAGTTAATTTTGGAGATAAATGTGCTTCGAATAAGTATTTTTATTTATATAACATTTTTAACAATGAAATAAGCAGTAAATGGAAATATTCAGTTGCCTTCTCGTCATTTCAAAAATGTTTTTAAGGTTTAAAACAAAATATTGGTATCATTGAAAGCGTTATCGTTAACTCTTTATTTCATGTGTTGACAATACCTTTCAATTGATTGTGAACTTGCCACATCCCCTCCCACAATACTTTTATTGTCGGTAAGTTTTGTCCCCTTTGAAATGGATAAGATTTTATGTATACATTCATATGACCAATTTCTTCATCTTTTTCTCGATGGATATACCTACTTTAATTCCACCCCCGAATAATCAGGTGTGCCCTTTCCTTCCTCTTCTCTCTTCCTTACCTTCTTTTTTCAACCTGATCTATCTTTCCTACGTACTTAAATCTTTCTGTTGGTTTTCTTACCTTCCCTTTTTTCTTTCCTTTTTCAATCCTTCCTCTCCTTTCTTCCCCCTCCTAACTTCTTGCTTTCCTCTCCTCTTCTCCCAATCCATGTTGTAAGTTGCGTAGGTATATTTTAATTTCCCCAGTATATATACGTAAATACATAGCCAGCCAGCCAGACCAACTTAAAACTGAAGAAACCTGCGTGGATAGTTTGGGTGACAGTTATGGTTGATGGTTTCAAGAAACAACACGGATAGGAAGCAGATTCTTTACTTCTGATACTTGCCGCTTAACGGGCTTGAAATGTAAAATTGACCTCAGCAATGCGTTAAAAGCTACCACATTGGGAGGACAAGGAAAACTGGTCAAAAATTGATCAAAATGACTGTGTTGTTTTTACAAAATTTGAACAATTTTTGTTTATTTTCCATTTTTACCTAGATATTTCACAACATTCAAAACTTTCTGTAGCTGGAGGTGATATCCATCAAAAAATCTCCAGAATATATCAAATCAATGAAAAATCAAAATAGTATTGAACTGTTGATAAAATTTCAGTCATATCTGAATCTCGCTAATTAGTACAGCATTTCATGAAAGTAGAGCAGCCATGTTGACTTTTTTAGGGCGTGCCTCTTGATTTTAATCGGTCTTACCAACGACGGTCGGCTCAAAAGACCCAGCGTAATATTGTACAAATGGACCTCTTGTGTCGTATGTCCAATGATAAAAAACTGATGATGATGAATTGAAGATAACATTAAACAATATTCAGCTCAGATGCTCTCGTGCCATACGACATTTCTCGAACGATCCATGAAGACCAAATCATTGTTTGTAGCAATTGGATTTTGCCGGATTGCTTACCAGATTCCCTGCCTTACGAGAGTAAAAAGGCAACACCTTACCTGCTTTCTATACATACCTGCAGGGAGTAGAGGATCCATGTTTTCACCAAAGGAATTTAGTGCATACTGTCCCAAAACTGGAATCTATTTCCCGATTCTATTCTTCACACCTTCAACTTACATTGGTTGGTCACCTACACGTCTGCACTGTTCACAGTACAGTAATATGAAGAAAAAATTATTCACTGTTAGATCGTCCATGCAGCTTTTGTTTTATTTTTATTTTTTTTGCATATCTCTTTCCTACTGTTTCCCAATCTCAACTTATACAGACGTGTTTATGAGCCAGAAAATATCTGTGTCTTCAATTTGAGATCATCGGGTCTCTTCTGGAATATGTTCTATTGGCTTAAAACGAACGTTTTCACGAAAAAGAATAATGCAATTCCATTAATTCTAGTTAAAATTTATATAATCCTACATATCATCATTCAGTTTAAGCTGTTTCATATTGGACTCAATTTTCAGCACACACACGCACGCATACGCATACACGCTCACACACATATATACATATGTATTAAATGATACGTATTTCAGCACCCCAAATTTATCAGCAGGTAATTTTTAACGATATATGTACACACACATACATACACTCACATATATATGTGTGTCTGTGAGTGCATCAAAGCAGCAGCCATTTCAAGTCCACTGCTGGACGAAGGTTTTTACCATTTCTGGGAAAGTAGTCACTAATTAAGCTCACCCGTTACCACCATTTCTCGTATATATATATATATATATATATATATATATATATATATATATATATATATATATACAGACAGACAGGCAGACAGACAGAGACAGAGAGGCAGACGGAGAGAGAGAGTTATAGGGGTATAGATTTATCATGGGTTATCGAGAACTCAGTCCTGGTCCAATCAATGCAAAATTGCTTTTGGTAATAACACCGGCTCTGCAATTATCCAGTCATAACGATCTTTTTCGTGTCCTTCGTTTTGTACACATAACGAAGAATTCTGCCAAAATGGCAATCAAACTTGAATGGTGAAAGAATAATAAAAGACTTCCGTTACCGTCGGTGATAACTGACTAGAAAAGATTGAAAATCACCTTTTAGTGCTTTTCCGGAAGATACGAAATGGTTCGTAAGTCGGTGGAGCGTTAAAGGAATACCATTGGGAGGGATGTTTGGTGGTCTTTGATCTGGAGCCGTTGGGTGTATCAAATGTTGTTTTTTGCAAAGTAAAAAAAAAAAGAGAAGAGAAAGAAAGAAAGAAAGAAAGAAAGAAAGAAAGAAAGAAAGAAAGATGGGAAGATGGAAAGATGGGTTGGAGAATGAGAGGAAGAGATATACAGAATATAGAAAAGGAAGAATAATGAGAGGAAGAATAAAAGGAAAAAAGACCAAGAATGACGAAGGAAAAACCAAACGACTTGGAAGGTAATAAGAAAAAAAAAAGAAGAAACAAAGAGGCAAGAAAGAAAACACCTGAACGAAAAATTTCAGAATACAGAACAGTAAAAAAAATAAATAAAGAGTCTAAAAGACATTAAAGAGATATCAAACAAAATACGTTACTCAGTATGTCCCAAGGCCACAATATTGGAGCGTCGAGTGGGGATTCAACTCACCGCATAATCCATTGTCTGTGAGACTCTATTACTAACTATCTACTATCGCAGATATTTAATTACCCATAAACAAGCTAACTTGTTAAGAATTGATGTGCACACACTATATATAAAGGGAGAGATTATGATTAATTCAAGCTCTTTAATATAATGAATATTGAGAAGTGACCGAAGTGATACACAAAGTTTTTTGATGTTTACTTTTAAAGCTGTAAAGCTTTCTAGGCTATGTGTATATATGTGTGTGTGTATGTGTGTGTACGTGCTCAAGATTGATACAAATGTTTTCAGCGCTTTCTGACAAGAATGAGTCGTTAATCTTCCAAATTGAACACTCTCTTCTATCTAAGTGAATCTATAGCATCATCATTTAGTCATCAAAACAGTTTCCCTAGCTCTTTATGATATTACGTAACCTTTCAGTTGAATTGTTTTTTTCATCATAAGAGAACAATTATTGTTTTTGAATCTATGAATTTTCCGATGTAACTTTCGATATCTTGAATATGCAGGGGCCACTGAGTGGGAGGAAGAGAGACAAATATATTGTCTTCAGGAAAAATGACTTTTTAATCAGTATCTCAACACTTATATTTCCAGTTTTTTTTAATCTTCTATTCAGATTGGTGATATCCCATTTTGAATGATTCTTGTACGATTGTTATTGGTCAAGTTTCAATTTTAACTGCTTTCATTTTTTGTTGTATTGTTACTCGAATGACTATATTTATTCAGACAAACATAACGGGATGATAGATAAAAGAATCATACACATAAAGAATCATATGCATTAAGAAAATAATGTTGTATATAGAAGTACTAATTTTTTTTCAATGTCCCGACTCTCACTGCCTCCTATATACATAATTTAGCAGTATATTTTTTTAATGCATCTCTCACTGAAAATGACAGTGAAGGAGCATATTTTAAAAATGTTTTTCATCAATCTTTTCTTGTTTTTGTGCAAGTGAACGGGTCTCCGGTTTTAGTGCGAGCAGATATTTTCTAAAAGATAGAGCCTTTCCTGAAGCATCCTCAGTCATTTTCATCCTGATGTTGAAATTCACAAAAGATACTCAGGAAAACACTGATGGCCTCATTACAGCTTATAGGAGAATCACTTTAGCAAAACTATGTAAAAGCCTTCAGCTAACCCATGGTAGGACCTGCATTTCAGTGCAGTCTCTTAGTTACTCTAAGGTCCGTGCAAAATGGATAAATAGAATGAGCAATTAAAGAAAAATCTGGCTGCATTTATTTCAAGATCAAATTGTTGTGTCGGCTCACCAACGAAACATAACGATGTCTGACTGTTTTCAACTTCAAACCTCAATATAGTTGTATTTTGATTGTTTTCTCCATGAATTTTAATTCAATGTTTTCGATTGACAAAAAAGATTATATCATGGTTTTATCTTAATTGCTGCATTTTATTTTTTGAATTTTATAAAACCATTAAAACAATAACTCACGTACGAAACACAATAAATCAATTATGAAAAAGGTAAAGCAAATAATTCATTTAAATACAAATTCTAACCAAAGCTGTTGAGTTAAAAAGGAATAATGAAGACTCACAATAAATAGAAATGTTTTAGCAAATTAGATTATTTGATATCTATCACAGGAATGGAGTGAACTTTAAAATTTAAAATGTAAATGCCAAGTCACGTGGTTTTCAGTGACGACAATAGATTAGATTGATAACACCTTTCGTTTTTATCGAATGAAAAAAGTATTTGAACTAAATCAAAATTCTTGAAGACTTTTCCTCTAACTCCAAAATTTCTACAGGCGATTTACATGCATCATACGATGCAGTTTCTTGACGTGATCGACCTCCATTTGAGAAAGAAACTCCGAGTGCACTACACGCATGTTCATTTTACCACGTGTAACCAAAATACTGACCACCATAACTTGATGTATGCACACACATACACGCACACACACATGCACACATACACACACACACATATATAATATTCAATCTATATGAGTAGTGTGCACAATATTCATATACATAGAGCTATTCTAATGATGATGATGATGTGAGATCATCATATAGCCGTGCTAAACAAGTTAAATTAATTTCACGATCAGAAGTTTCTTGCGAGCGGCAAAAAGCAGTCTGCATTTCTCAGGCAAAATTCAATTCTGTAGTTTTTGTGACTGTCCACAGTTTGAGAACATAATCATTTTTTTTTTTTACTTTTACCCTCAAAATTTTTAGTCTAGACAATAATGTCGGTCAAGATATGAAGCCATTCACTCGCTTTTTTAAAAATATTATCTATTTTCATGTTGTCATGGTTTATGCCTGTGCACGTAATAATTTGTCCGTCAAGATGTGTGTATATTTTTTCCATTCTGTATGTTTCTTGTATATCATGGATTAAATTAATGTTATTATGTAGTTTGCAATCATATTTCATATTGGTATTTTGTATTATTACATGGGTTTTTTTTTTCTCTCTCTTTCTCGTTCTTTATTTTTTTTCTGTATGCGTATGTTTCTTGTTTTATAATGCCAATTTTGAACTGATTTTTGCGTGATTTTATACTCATATATAAACACACAAATGTGCATACACGCATATACACGCCCATTTGCCGTATCAATGGTAGTTATTAGTTCTTATATTTATTCTTATTTACTTTTCATTTACGTTCTGTCTCTGTGTGTATGTGTGTATACTTTATACGTACGTTTAATTTTGTCTTGGTTAGGATATATCTTAATGCTTATTCTAAGTTATTTTTTATGTTTTTTTTTTCTGTCGGGGTTATTTACTTTGAACTTTGGTGTTCGTTTAATAGAATGAACATGTATGATATGATTTTTTATATATATGGATGCTTCATTTTTTCCTATAGTAGTTGTTAATTTATTTTTTTTGTCTGGTTCAAATTATTATTATTTATCGCAGGACTATTCATATATTTGAGTTTTATTTTGTCTAATATGCAAATAGGCACGTATACACATGCACATATATATGCACAAATAATACATAACTAAAATATATACCCACGTAATGTACGCACATATATACACACACACACACACACACACACATATATATATATATATATATATATATATATATATATATATATATATATATATATATAATGTTTTGTTCATAGATATATCAATTTCTGTTCCTTTTAATTTACAAAAAATACCAGCAAAAAAAACAAACTATCATCTCCAGTGAGACATTACATAGACAGCCGCGAGAATGGACATATCCATTAGATGGGGAAAAAGGCGGAAAAGTCCATAGATTTCCTCTGTAGGCAATAGATCCGCCCATTTAAAGGTCGGCTGTATCTTTTTTCAAACAATGACGCATATTAATTTTTTTTTTTTTTTTTACTGAATTTCATTCTATACTCCATTAAGAAAATAGAAGGGGTTTTGCAAAGAATATATATATATATATATATATATATATATACATACATATATATATATATATATATATATATATATATATATATATATATATATATATATATACTCACCTTGTAAGAAACAAACAGAAAACAAATGTGATGAGAAATTGTCCGTTGTGAAACAACATACAGGCTCTTGCTGATGAGTACGAGGGGCACGAAATGTTTACATTCATCGGCTACATGTCCTTGTATTATATATATATATGTGGGTGGTTGAGTGTGTGTGGGTGTGTGGGTGTGATTATGTTAGTAGCACCCATGTAATAATACTAAATCCAAATATCAAGTATGATTGTTAACAACATAATAACATTAACAAGCCCACTGTAGGATAAAAGCCTTTCCCACTTCCTCCCGACGAACGTGTTTGAGCTAGCCTCTGCCATGTCTTACCGGCAAAACTTTTCATCTCATCCTTCCATCCTGCGTTTTGTCTTTCCTACTCCTTCTTCTTGCTATGTGCACTGCCCATCTCCATTTATTTTAGATAGTGTCTGGAGAATTACAGATTCCCTCTGCTATCCAAAAGTAGGATGTTCCGACAAAAAGAAAAAAAAATATGCAAGCCGAAATGGCACGATTTATTTACAAATATTTTCCAGCTTTCCCAGACCCAAAATTGGGGATTGTGGCACATTAGGCTGGTAAGTCAAAGTTTGGGGTTGGAAACTGGAGTGTATGAGAGGGCGAAAGAGAGACACTGCTGAGCGGTACCTTTATAACAGGGATTGAATGGAGAGAAACCTTTAAGGCGTAAAAGCGAAGAAAATGGAATTCTCCGGCTTTCTTCAGATTGTATAATTCAGTTTTATCAGGAAAATCTAGCTGGTCCCTTGAAATTAAACGCAAGGGAACCTGGGAAGCAATGCTTGATTATATTTAAAATAAAATAGGACGTTAACCTCTAGGTTGAATTAATATGAACAGTTGTTTCTATTGTGACTAGGAATACGATATTGATGGGTTTGATGGCTCTTGATGCAAGTAATACTCAGCAAAGTAGTCTCGCAGACCATTGGCTAATCAGTGAGTATTATCGCCGCTCTGTCTTACTATTTTCACGATACGCTAGCCACAGCTTATGTTTGCAAAATCAAAATTCGTGCAATCGACAAAAAATACTGACACTTATCTAGGTAAAAATACCCGCCTTCCCTACCCGATCAATAATATAACTGATGAAAGCCTAACATTGCATGGCCCAATAAGCACCAACAATGATAAGAATATGAGTTGAACAACTTATGGATTCACGATTTATCTGAAAATCCTAGAAAATAAGTTTTCCCTACAATCGAGGGGTAGAGTGTGAAATTTTCCTATTGAAAAAAAAAATTATGAAGAAACAATAACCATTGATTTATATGGGAAAGATTTTTGTGCATCCTTAGGTTTCAAAAATGGGGATCATGGTTTCGATCGTGAGAGGTACAGGAGATTGGGGTTTAGGGGAAGAGGAATGAGCTGCTTCTTTTACAGCTTGCCACAAAACAAAGGCTAAATATCAGTATGGGCTTTCTGCGCTCTTTTGTGAAAGCGAAAAGTGTACCGTGAAACAAAATTCAAAAATGCTTATGTTATGGCCCGCTAATTCTACAACCATTCCTTCACTTTCCAACAAACAGTTAGTCATTTTTTGCACTAACAAAGTATATCTGATTTCATGGTGGATGAGCATTGAATTCGGCAAGTTGGAACTTGAAATATTTCAATTTCATCACTTTTTTTTTGTGGTCAACATCGAAAATCAGAGAATCGGAACATCTAAGGGTTGGGAATTACAGCAAACGTTACTGAGAGAATTATAACAACTCTCATAGTAATATAAATGCATTGCTGGTAGAAAATGTGAGCATTTCCATACAAAATCTCAAAGATTTCCCCAAGAACACAAGATATGAAAATCGTTTACTTGCAATATCAAATGAGTAAGTATTATTTTCTTAATTAAATGAAAATTATCTTGATTATCCTTGTTTTCTTCTTTTTTTTTTCTTTTAAATTTTCTTATTCTTTTTCAGGATATCCATTTTCAAGAGCTTTTTGTTTGTAAATAGTACAGGTGAGAAATAATGAGAAAACTTGGAATAATGTCTCCTGTTTTAAGATTTAGTTGAAAGCAGACCTAAGACCTACATGATATTTTTGCCAGCACGTTAACCTGAAGAGAGAAGAGCGAAGTCTAACCAATTAGGGACCGTCAACCAAAACTGTCACCCAAACTGACGATATAGGTCTCTGTTTTGAGCTGGTCCATCTGGCTTGCTATGCATATATATATCAAGTGTACTAGCTGCTCCAATGGCACTAAAGAGCTAATAATTTGAATATTTGCACCTTATTATGTCTAGAAAAAAGGTTTCTCCTTGTTTTTGCTTTTTTCCAAACTTACATTTGATAGGTTCTCCGAGAATAAATTTTCAATGTAAGTATGTGCTAAATTGATAACTTACTCTTTCTCCAGCAACATTTATGCTTGTTTTTTGATAATTCTGGCTTCTTTTTAGTGATTACTGCTAAACAAAAGGGGGAATGAAGCTTATCCATTGATCATTCTTTTTTCGATTTTATTTTCCACTTGGTAACTGCCAACTCGGCATGCTGTCAAAAGATGTTGGTCAGGTGATGGTTTCGTTTGAGTAACCAACCAGACGTGTTTGCAATAAAAAAAAAAGGCAAATATGTTTTGATGTATAATAATGAAAACAACTTGTTAGGTTGTCCATGGAAACAAGATATGATGAAAATATTTGCATTTGATGTTAGTAAATGACTGAAATGAATACGTTCACTGATATGGATTGCTGTGTAGAGAGTAAGTACTTTACTCGCTTAATTATTCGATACACACTCGTTTGTGAAGGGGCGAATCATGTTTAGACTCGATATATGCGGAAATATTTATATGATATTTTGTATCTTTGTTTTTTGGGGGGATATGCGGATTGTGGCTTTCTGATCAGGCTGAGTAAAAACAGATGAGCAAATAAAATTACAATCGAGCAAAACTGTGGATGTCTAAAACACACACACACACACACACACACACACACACACACACATATATATATATATATATATATATATATATAATATATATATATATATATATATATATATATATATATATATATATATATATATATATATATATATATATATATATATATATATATATATATATATATATATATATATCGTTCCTGCGACCGATAGGAGAGCAGTTTCTACGCAGCGGTGATCCTACCATTGGCTTCGACTATGGCTATTTGGATCAATGGTGGAAGCATCGCTACGCTGAAGCAGTTACCTTATCGGTTGTGGGTTCGATTCGTGCAGCAACCCTTCTTTCTCCAGTTGTTTGTTCTATTTACGTTGTCTAGACCAGGTGATATATTAACCAAGTAACGACTGCCTATCATTCCAAGTGAGAGTTCCAATATAATATAACGTAAATTATAATCATTCCGTCGGATCATATATCCATTTCCTAATACACACATACACACGCAAACACACACACACACACACACACACACACATATATATATATATATATATATATATATATATATATATATATATATATATCGAATGAAAGTATGCTTATGTTGCTATATTTCGATAAATATGAATGCAAGCATCAAAATAGATGGGTAGATAAAAAAAATCTAAAAATGTTTCCGCGCTCATCAGTTCACATTCATATAATTGGTTTTTTTTTTCGTTTTTTTTTTTGTATGGAATGGATATTAGAGTAACTTTTCTTTCAATTCAGCAGAACTTCAAACCCCATTTCTGCTTGAGGAGCATTCCATACAAAAACTGTTATCTAGTAGTAGAGGTGCAA
Source organism: Thysanoteuthis rhombus (assembly GCA_963457665.1). Lineage (NCBI taxonomy): Eukaryota > Metazoa > Mollusca > Cephalopoda > Oegopsida > Thysanoteuthidae > Thysanoteuthis > Thysanoteuthis major. The sequence goes on along the minus strand of OY735201.1, from coordinate 71,160,910 downwards.
AACGCTTCACACAGGTGAGCACTATCTCGTCAAATATATAACACAGGTAAAAGCTAAGTGTTTATCTTCTGTTCAATAATGATCGATTTCTCTTCTTAGCTTGCACCTGTTGCCTGCAAAAGAAAAACCGACTCAGCAAGATGAAACAGGAAAATGATCAGTTTTACCTGTTGGTGACGAGGTTGCTACGCAGCCATGAATGGTGTACGCCTGCTGCCTGAGATATATTGTTTCTTATTACGTAAGGCATCATCTGGTCGACAGAAAATTCCCTAATACTGAGAAATGGTTGTAATCAGTCCCAAGAAAGACCCAAGACAGAAATTGGATTGAATTGGGTTCAAATAGCGCAGAATCTTATAAGTAAGGGGTTACTTTTTTCTCATTAGTCACTAACAAAAGATGATGTCCATTCTTTGGAGTAAAGAAGCCTAAAAAAGATGAGATTGCATTTTCTTTTTCTCTACGACATGGTTATCGTTCAAAATCAAACTGTATAGCAATTTAATCTTAGAGAAACAAAATATTTCAAACTCTCTATAGTTAATTTTATATATCCTTTTAGTTGAGATCCAGATCAATCAAATCGTCTTTGAAGCTATAACCAGAGGAGGAGATGATGCTGTCAAAGATTCAAAATGAGAAAATATTGTTATAAAACTTATAGCTTATAACTGTATAGCATTCAGCGGGCAATTTCATCAGTGCTCGCTGGACCAATATTCTCATAACTGAGAAAAAGAAGTGATATAAGTTCACTTTGTTTGTCACCTGTCCCGGTTAAGGGCTAAGGTTGAAGATAGGGTTTCTGCTGAATTTTCTCTCTCATATTTGGTCTCTGTTGCTTTACTTAATGGTTGTCGACTTAGCACAAGAATAGAAAAATAAGAATGGATTAAAGTTCTATAGAAAAGAACAAACTGTTCAGTATTTGTTAGATAACTAAAAGAAACATTTGGCTAATAGCATACAACAAAGCAACTTTGCATATAACAAAAAAAATTAGCACTACTGTGTGTGCATGTGTTTGAACAGATAAGTATAAGTATCACTACTGTTTGTTTTTTTCCAATGGAATATTTTGTTCAGTCGTGGTTGCGTTACTAATAACCCCATATTTTGGTTACTTAAACCCGTTTTACAGAAAAATAAACCCAAGACTTGTTTCAAAACGTTTATGATATAATACATTGGTTGCGAGGATTTTATAATTCAGCAGTGTTGAATTAGTGGAACTTTATTTCCAGAACATTATTGAATTACTTGGATGTTTATGCAAACTGTGATATTATGAATAGAATTTATGAACAAGTGCGTACAAACTTTTTATAAGACGTTCCTAAAGGGAACAGAGGGTAATTTTGCTTCACTCCTAATAGAAGATTTTTTATAGTCCGCTTTTGGTAAGTGTTGGTCTTGGTGCAAAAATGCAAGGGTTGATTACAGAATTAAGGAAAACCATCTCAACAACATTGGTACTTAATAGAGGAATTTGATCACCTAAGAGGCTAGTTTTTAAATATTTATTACCTAAATTAGTAAATTTTAGCGCTCCATCTGTATGTTGTACTTAGGGAAAAAGTTCTTTTTAGTGTTTACGATTTGATGCAATAGACAGAACAGGGATAACATATGTATTTCTTATTCATACTTATTCATCTATTTTTTCATCTATTGTTTTTTGTCTCATTAGAAAAGGTGTTGCTTTTTTTTTTTTTGGTAATTCTTTTGGGAAAGGAGGCTCAGCAGTTATACATTGTTACGAATGAGAATTAAAAACTCAAGTCCTCTCAAAGTATCTAATTTGATGGTAATTCGGATACTTCAGCCAACCTGAGAAGATATCAATCTTTAAATGTATTTCTTGACAAAAGCCACCAGACGATCGATGACAGTAATTATAAAATACTTCTTATGCGTGAGAACAGCTGATCTCAAGATGGAAAAGTACTAAAATCACATGGTAGGGAATTCCCATACGACCCACGGCCACATAACGGGGTATCCAGAGTTCGTCGGTTCTTTTGGTCATTTTCTCGGGCATTTGCTGTCTCCTTAGTCGGACTGTCTTAGTGCAACAGCGAGGTAGGAAGGGGGTCCAATCTTCAGGCGGAGTGGTTCAATTGATTCTTGGCTTCTAGTCCCAAAAGACCGGGAAGCTGAATGATTAAATATATACATGCATGTACCTATTGATATAATCCTCTCTCTCTCTCTCTCTCTTTCTCTCTCTCTCTCTCTCTCTCTCTCTCTCTCTCTCCGATTCCATTCAAGTGGAACATGGGCTACTGTGAAAAGCTGCTAAGTAGGACAAGATTCAAGTGTAGATGATAATCACATACCTAACGCAAATCCATTTAAAACGACCGTATTTAGGGACCATTTTGTGATCCAGATCTATTCTGCCTAGGTGGAATCTTGTGTTCGTGTGTGTGGAATGGTGTATATAATTTTTGGTGAATCTTCTGTATATACCTATTTGCATATGAGTAATGTATGTACTCACATCTATTAGATTAATTAATAAGTTCGATCAATTTTGTTGCTAAGGATACGAGAGAGAAGGTGAGTCAGAAATTACAATTTAAGTCTCGTTTCTTTTAGAAATGACTCATAATAGATAAACCAACTCAGCGAATCAGCTCCAGAAAGAATATCGTTGAGATTTTTGAAAAAAAAATAAGGCACCTTTTGACAATTTAGAAAGGTGTTAGCATCTCGGGAAATGATACCAAAATGTTGGTTGCTGCCTTTGTTCACGGTTGATAATAGTCATTCAGATGATATTAGACGTGACTGGATGCCATCAGTGTTGACAATGGATGTAACAGCTTTTTACTGTTGATACTACCTTGGCAGTAAGGTTGTTATCGAAGGGGGGTTTGCTCAGTTGCCCACTCACATCGTGGCATGCCAGTGATTGGATATCTTTTGTTGTTGTATCTAATGTTGACGATAGAACACAGGGATGTGAATTCAGAATTTTGTTAAGATCATTATGGTTATGTAAACACAAGTGGCCTAACATGAAATTCCAACTCGGCTTGCCAACCTCATTTTCCGTGTTGGTAACCGTTACACTACCTTGCACCCTCTTTGAATAGGTTATATCAATAAAATCCGTACGAAGCAAGTGTTGTAATGACTAAAGCATCTGCATATACTGGAGAAGAATTGTGCTGGGCAATCATCATTGCAAAATATTTTTTATCAAGATATTTGAAAAGGATCTGAAGTAGAAAATATGAGATGTGGATGATTTGAATTAGAAAACAAGGATCTCTAGAGGGAATCGAATCTCTGATCAGTTAAGATTACTAAAAATAGACTTTGGAAAGAAATGATCCATCGGGATTTGTGCAAATTACTTAAATTTCAACATGAAGACCGACAGTATCACAACGCAGCTAAAGGTGTCCTAAATAGAAATAGTAAAAGTGTACAGAACTTTGAATTTGAACCGTATGCAGCCTCAGATGAAAGCTACGCTTCGTGGAAAAAGAAATACCTATCAATTAGTGGATGCTGCCGATCAAATTGACAACAGAGTAAAATTGAATATGGAAAGCTCATCATGATCATCATCATCAATCTTTTAACATACGTCGTTGGACATAGTCCTTCCCCAGGTTTCCCCACACTTCTCTATCATGGGTGTCGCGCAGCTAGTACTTTCTGAATTCATCTAGTTCGTCTCTCCATCTAGTATTCTGCCGACCTCGGTTTCACATGTGATCTCGGGGGATCCATGTCGTGAGTTGCGATGTCCTAGGGTTGTCCGCCATTCTTGCAACATGGCCAGCTCACTGCCATTTGAGATTTTTAATGGATTCAATGGTGTCCCTTACTCTTGTACTGTGCTGTCTTGTGGTCTCTCCATGTGAGGCCCAGCATAATTCTTTCATGTGCACGTTGCATAGTTTTCAATTTGCAGATCTGTCTCTTGGTTAGATTTAATGATTCAGCTCCATAAGTGACTATCGGGAGAATGCATTGGTTATACACCCTTCTTTCATCCAACTATACCAGACTATACGGAATACTTAGTTATATTTTTTGTACGTATTTTCCTCGTGAATCATGATTCCCGTACATTAGTAATAATCCAGAAAAAAAGCAAAATTATTTTTATCACAGTATCATTCGTATAGACGAAATATATTCAATTATACAGTTTCATGAGGTTAAAGAAAAAGATCTGTAAGATTGTAATAGTGTTCGAAGCAGATATACTTCAAAAACGGCAAAATTATGATGATTTCAACATTAATCTTCCAAATTAAAAAAAAACTTTTTATTGGTGTAAGTAATTCATTAATTTAATCACAAAATAATGCACGATAAATAAGGTTTCCAAATGCTCACATGTGGTATTTCTTGGATTTTATAAATACTGACAACAAAATTGTTTTGTAAAATCTCTTTATAAAAAATCATGACATAATCATTATCAGATGAGCTGAGGATGTTTTTTCCTCTTATTCTTTTTTTCAATTATTCTTCTTTTTGCTCGCAAACTTTCACGAATGAAATGAGGAAATTTGACTAAATCAGTGACTATGAAAAAAAAACAAAAAACAGCTTAAAAAACCACAGTAACAGCACATGCAGCTGAAGCACTGTATTCCATATAGAGTGATTTTGGTGTCATCCCACTGATAGTACTGATCACCGAACTCTCAAACACACACATAGTGAAAGCACTGCCAGAGAACTGAAAGAAATGTAGAATATGGAGTTGATAATTGCAGGTATAATTATTGGAACGTTTTAATCGACCCCGACCGATAACAAAAGATTGGAAGAATTACGAATCCCAAATTCTTTCAACAAGAAATAAAAGATTTAGTTTTAATATGTGCTTTTACTATTGTTGAAGCTGATTATAATCTTCAGGAACAAATTTAACGTTTGTTAGATTAGAGTTAGTTTATATTCTGTTTCCTGAAATGCGACACTACCTTCCGAACAATTTAATTGTTTAATGACCTTAAAAAGGGGAGGTAATTCGCTCATCTAATTGACAATTGATTCCCATTCAGTAGTTTTTCTTTTATTTGTCCTCAAAGTAAACGCCTGCCTCATTTTTTTTCTAGCGTCAATATTCAACAAATTCTGTAAATACATCTCCTAAAGGACATTACACTGATGGTGATGAATTTGTTTACGTTTCAATGTAGATGTTTATTTAAAAAGCAAACCATTCAAAGGAATGGATGGCGTTAACAATGACCTTACCAATCGATGTTCACTAGATCAGCTGTTGTTATGTTAATAGGCTTTAATTATCATAGAGAAAAGGAAGAGAGAAAAGTTGGTTAAAGATGATGATAAAAAATGGCGACAGCGGAAAAGAACCAGCGAGAGAAGCAGCGTGTAGAAGTAACGATTAAGCGAATATTTGAAGAGAAAAACATGGCTGATGAGTGCAAATCAGTTTTTTTAATTTGTTTCAATCAATTCCTTTTTTTTTCGCTGTTGTTTCTCATTTTTTTCAGTTTCTTTTAAAGAAACCTTTACATTCTTTTTCTGTTTCCACCAATCTCCTTCCTTACTTTTCTCATCTTTAGCAGATTTTTCAAAATTCTATTCATCCTCTTCTTCACCGAATTATTTTCCTTCTCTTTCTCCTTTTTGCTCTTGTTCTTATTCTTCTTGGTCTTGTTTTTCTTGTCTTTGTTATTGTTGTTGTTGTTGTTGTTGTTGTTGTTGTTGTTCTTCTTCTTCTTCTTCTTCTTCTTCTTCTTCTTCTTCTTCTTCTTCTTCTTCTTTTTCTTCTTCTTCTTCTTGTGATTTGACACCTCCTTGTCATGTATTTCTTTCTCTTCTCAAAAATTATCATCTTCTTGAAATTATTTCCCATTTCTTACTCTTATCCCTGTTATTGTGTTTCTCATGTAGATTTTCCTCTTGTACTTTTGCGTGTTTTTTCTTCTTGTGGATTTCTCTATGTTTTGGCTCTCTTCTTAACCCATCTTCTTCGTTGAGTAGTTCACCACTATCCAATTCATCATCATCATCATCATCATCATCATCATCATCATCATCATCATCATCATCATCATCTGTGTGAAGAGTAAAAAAAGTAAGAAGCGAGGAAAGAAAGAGAGAGAAATGAAATAGTAAACAATAGTAATCAAAAAAAAGAACAAAAAAGAATCAACATAGACAAGAAGGAATGACTACTGGAAAGGGGGGGGGAAGAAAGAGAAAGGTAAGAAAGAGAAAGCTACCTCTTTGTGGTGCGATAGTTAAAAAAGTAGCTGTGCAGATCATGACTATCGTCATTTTGAGCCACTCTTGATGGCAAACACGTAGCCTTGTGCCAGAAATAATGTATGTTATGGAATACCGTTTCAGCTTACGACATCAGAATATATGATTGAAACTGGTCTTAAACAATAATTGGCTAAATTGTCATACTTAGTGCGCCTCACTTGTGACCTGATGTCATACGAAGCTAAGCTTAGTAAATCTCGGTAGGAAGAAGCAGGAGTTTTTGAAAATGAATAAGGAAGTATATGGAAAAATATAAAAAAATTGAAAAGACTTTTTGTTTCCAGTTTTTAGTACTTAGAAACGACAAGAATAAGCAAGTGAAGAATAGAGGGAAAAGAATTGGACATTGTAGGAAATACAAAATAGAAAGAAAGAATGACTTTGAATTTAAAGATTTTCTGGTAGGGTAAAAGAAAAAAGAAATCAAGGATGAAAAGGAACGTATCTAATATGAATTTTGTCGCAGTGAAGACGAAATCGAGGCTTGTGTGTAAATTCAGACTTCTATAATGGCCGGAGAAGATGGCTGATCTCTGTAAAGAGAAATGACCTGCTAAACATGAAGTGTAATTGTCTTGTTTCCATGCATTTTCGATGAGGCCCTGGGGTGAAAGGTTGTTACTGGGTATTACATCAAGTAGCTGGATATAGACCACGACAGTTGTCCGCAGTTGTGTTATGAGGAGAACGGTGCGGAAACCAAGTGACGTTAAGGAATAGAGGCAAGATATAAATATAAATCCTCCAAAGACTTATACGCACTTTTGAATATAAAGGTATGCAACCCTATGGCTAGAGCTTTTTTAGCAACCTAGGATCAGTCTGACACTAACCTAATTCTTTACTAAAGATTACTTAGAGGCACAATCTTTTCTATTACTTTAGCAACATTTTGGCATTTGTATTTGAAGGGCTATTCAGTATTTTAGCCACCATCCAACCTGATATACAACTACTATTGTCTGTTTTTGACAGTTTTTAATTCGTTAGTGAGTTAAATGAGAGTTTGACTATTGTTTCTCGAAATTTATTTTCTAATACTGCTGTCATTACCGTTGATGTAGAATTTAGGTTATCAGAAATATTGTTTCCTGGGCACTATACCTTGCTTCCAAACCTATGGTCAATTCACCGCAAATCATCATCATCGTCATCATCATCAGTCTTTTAGCGTCCGTCGTTGGACATAGACCTTCCCCAGGATTTGCCACACTTCTCTATCATGGGCGTCACAGAGCCAGTCACCGCAAATATTTTAGGGTAATTGGGATTTTTTCACTTTCTCAAAAGCTCCAAAATGGCTTGATATTTCTTGCTAAACCGACGAAAGGTTGCAATTTAATTCAAAGAGACGTTTCACCATGGAGCTTGTTGTTTCTTGAGAGTTGTTTTTCTTGTTGAAATACAATTGTGATAACATAATTAACTTCACAAATTATGAATAATCAATAAATATCCGTATATAATCTTTACTTAACTGCAACGAGTTTTTCCTGTTTTTTATTTTATTTTTGTACGGGAATATACGTCAGAGACATTGCTTTTAATGAGCAATTAAATGAGATGAAATTTCATTTGATAATCAATCGAAAGGTTGTATCTATATCATCCTATTTATGCAAAATTTCCCAATCGAGAAAAGCATAGCAGAATTCAAAAGTAGTGCATTTTCAAGTTTTGCACTTTTGGAAGTATCAGAAGTGAAATCTTTGAGGATATTAAATATCTAGCCTATTTCTAAAGGTTGGTTGCCACGTAGGCATTGTTGATTTTGGAAAAATACTTTTGAATGCGTTCTTTTTTTCTCAAGATGAACCTATCTTCCAAATATTCAATCCCCTATAATTTTTCTCATATTTGTCTGAAGAAATCAAGCATTGCAAAACACGGTCAAAAACCAAGCTATTTAATAAAACTCTTTTCAGGGAAAATAAGAGATAAAAAGGGAAGTGGCACGGTTTAACGCTAAAAGGTAATTAGAAAATTATTGGAAAACAAGCTGATGGGAGGGTATTTAATTTGTCAACAAACATAAGAAAAATGAGAAAAAGATTGTTTTAAAACTCTATCGCGGATATTGAATATTATGATTAGCTTTCAAACAGAATATTCATTTTAGGAATATATAAAAAAAAATGTCGAATTCTCTAACCGCAGCCGTCAGAATAATGCAAAGCATCCCCTAGAAGAAATTGATCGGATCATAAAATTATATGTCATATCAAGGGATGGTAAAATCAGGAAATTAGAGGTTTACATTAAGGCCTACCTTGTTATTAAGAAAGTTGGGAAGGGCATTTGTTGGCTGAATGCCAGATATTCCTCTGTAAAGGGTGGTTAATACGAGCTTCTTTTTTGATGTGATTTCATTTTTTGTTGATTTGTATGTTTTTACGTCAAGCAAGATGTTGCCATTTTTGTTACACGGTGCTTGAAGTGTTGTGCTGAATGAAAGCATAATTACTCCAAGCCAGACAAATAAAATGAAGGAGCGATGAACGAGAAATGAATGAAGTCGATTAAGAAGAGAAAGAGTAGGAAGAGGAAGGAAAGGAAATGATCGAGAGGGGCTGAATGGCTGGGTGAGGAAAAAGAGGATAGAAAGGATAGGAAATGAAAGGGTGGCGGACAGAAAAGAACATTAAGAGAGATGGGATGGAGGAGAAAGATAGAGAGAAGAAATAAAGATGAAAGAGAAGTGAGGGAATAGATGCATAAATAAAAGAGAACTTGAGAACCGGTTTCCACCGCTACCAGAAAGTTGAGCGTCCAGATAAAAACAAATTTCGTAACCCGAAAATACGTAACGCGAAGAAGTGATTATCATTTTTACATATGATTTTTTTTCAGCGTCACAAGATCCAAAAATACTAATCATAGTGAGTTAGTCTGAGATTAAAGTAGTGGGAGTGAGGGTGATTCAAAAGTAGGAGAGAAGAAGTTGGCGGTGCATGGTGTCTCTATAACGACAGTCTGTAAAACAAACGCAGAAAGCTATTTTGTTTTCAACCTTTTTCGTGAAAGCGAAAGATGATATGCAAAAATAATATTCAAAAATTAAGGGATACCTATATGATTTGGAGAAGATTAGATCAAGATAAAGTTTCATAAAGGACAGGCAATTGAGATGATCAGAAGATATGAATAAGAGTGGTTATTTTACGAATTGATGAATGTATAGGACACTCTCCATTAAATAAGGTCGAAAGTAAGTATCTAGACTCAAAGAGTTTCATTGAATTAAGTGAATCCAAGTACACCATCGTTCCAGCCAATCAGAAAAATTCTCAGCCAACTCGTTAGTTCTGTGATCAACTCATGAAACATACCCCCGTCGCTCAGATTGATGGGATTCTTCATTTTTGTCAGACTTCTCACGCCTGATTTTCCCTCATCAGGATATAATCAACTAACAACTCCTATTTAATGTCATTCAGACTTGAGTAAACCCTGACCCAGGCTTTGTGATTCCGTAGCTCGTTTGCGTTACCCTGACTCATGTATGAACCCACCCACCATATTCTACTCGAATTGGCATCGCAACAACGCACCCAAATAAACAGCACGTTTATGGACGTCAGTGATACTCTTATTTCCCAGTATTATTTCGTTTTTTTTCTTCGTATGCACTATCATCATCAGTCTTTTAACGTCCGTCGTTGGACATAGACCTTCCCCAGGATTTGCTACACTTCTCTATCATGGGCGTTGCGGAGCTAGTACTTCCTGAAGTTGTCTAGCTCGTCTCTCCATCTAATATTCTGCCGGCCTCGGTTGCGCATGTGATCTCAGGGGATCCATGTCGTGAGTCGTGATGTCCATCGGTTATCTGCCATTCTTGTAACATGGTCGTATGTACTAAGTAGCTGTAAATCAAACATTTTGTTACTGGTCATTGCAGTCGATACAAACTTAGCCCAGGAAGAGAAATGAGAGCAGAAAGCGAATCGTATGTGAAATAATAAAGTGAGAATTTACCGAAGTGAATGACAGGAGAACGGGTTGAATTAGTCACCCACTAGAAACTGTTAAGGGACCAACGTCTTTTTGCAGCATGTCGCATTGAGGTTGATCATTTACAAAAATTGGGAAAATGAGTGATCAACGAAGAAATTACTTCTCTGGCCTTTTTTTTTCCGAAAAAAGTCTGAATTTATGTAGAATAAGTATGAATACTACCGGACACAAAATAAGGGACTCATTCAGCACATACTAACAATGTAAATTGCTCACCCCGCTGAAAACTTTTTCGAGTGGGAGGCGGATTCTTGACATCATCATCATCATCATCATCATCATCATCATCATCATCATCATCATCATCATTCTTTAATTGTCCGTCGGTGGACATACACCTTCCCCAGGATTCGCTAAACATCTCTATCATGGACGTGGCGGAGCCAATATTTTCTTAACTTGTCTAGTTTGTCTCCCCTACTTGTATTCTGTCGGCATTCGATCTCTGGGGGTCCATGTCCTGAGTCATGATTTCCATCGGTCGTCCATTTCCATATGAGTGTTTGGATTCTATGATGTCTCGGAAGGAATTTCAAGCCTTTCAGTTCCATTGCTGAGGCCTGTACGTGCAATATATAGGCACATAGCCAGCGAGCAAGACCAGCTTAAAAACTAGGAAAACCTGTGTTGATAGTTTTGATTTATGGTTTTTAATACTTAAAAAATGATAAACTGAAACCAAAATATCTTTTAAGAAATATGAATAGCCTTGCTCATAGTTTAGGTACGTCACTCATAACTTTTGGTAACTAAAGGCGAATGTAATTCACAAAAATTTTCATAGGGAGGTGATTAATCAAATATTTCACCATAATGGTGATTCATTGATTAAGACAATCCAATGTATACTCATTTAACTGCAAGTTTCAATAGAGTTAATAGATTAGATTGCTGGAAAATAGTTTCATTTTATCGTTATTTTCGCGAGTAATATTCGTTGTAATTAATAATACCTTTGCTTCGGTTCTTGTTGCTTTCTGTAACTTCTCATATTTCACTACAACCCAGCCTAACTATTATAGTGCAAAGCAACAATAATACAGTAAATAATCAGGGATAAATATAACGATGACAGTAAATCTATGTTTAGATTTTTGTGCATAAATATTATATCAATGGAACAAGGGTATTTCTCAATAACAAGGGTTATCAAATTATCACAGAATGTATTTTTCATCATGAGCGTTTTAAATTAAACGTCAAAAGATAGTTGTAAAAATGCAGATACGTGCGATAAGTTAATAGGCACTTAGTTCTATGCTGAGATCAACTTTCGTTCAAAAGCGTCGGAGGTGATAGAAAAATTCTAAATTAGCCACTTTAGATCGCAAGAGATATCAAGAAAAGAAATAAAAGGGCCATCAAGATCAGCGATGAGAACAAAAAAATTTGGCACAGCATATTTTCTGGATGAATCAAGATTTACTCAATTTCCAGATACTGCATCATATGACTTCCCCTATGAATCTAAAAAGCCAGCAATACGGTCAGATCTCTGAAATACATCATCGGTTTCAAAATTTAATAATTCTATGCTCTTAAAACGACTAAAAGAAAGGTTAACAAAAGTATTGAATAAGATAATTTCTAATAGTTAAAACGTATATATTTGCTAAAGACTTTTTGTATTGTAATTGCGTGAATAAAGTTGAAGTCAAACTGTTAGTGTCTATTTACTTTTTGCATGTCTCTGTATGAATACATTTGTTTGATGCCTGCAATATATGAGGTTGTCGCAAGATCTCGGCGCAGTTTTTGTACAATGGTAGGGAGGTGTGAGGAGTATCTTAGATATGTATTCAGCTTTTGATTGCCGGTGCAGTCACTCGACTGCAGTTTTCCATTTACAGTTCTTATGGAAAATTCCGAAAGATATGATGAGAAAATTACCCGGCATATCGAAAAAAAATGTTTGTTCCATCTTGATTGACAAAAAAAGCGTTACTTCAACGAAAAGATAGCTACTCATGAAAAAAACATCGGTTTATCATAAGAATCGAAAACGAAAAAATGCCATAGCAAGATAGAGGGGTTACAGTTCTTTTTTTGGTGGGATTCAAAGGGAATTCTTTATCATAAATACCTGGAACCTGTACTAATCAACCCTGCAGTGAGCAATTGCCTCATTTGAATGACGCAATAAAGAGAAATACTTCAGGGTAATGGTGTCGATATCTGATTTTTATGAATGAAAACACTTGTGCTCAGGTTACAGATGCTATGTCGCTGACAATTATGTTGCTGGGATTTTTCATGATGTTTCACATTCAGACTACAACTTGAATCGGCACCTGTATTACTTTTTATATGTTCAGCGATTCTACGAATTTCAAGATTTCAGAAACTCATGTAAAAATCAATCGAATCTCCTTCCTTGTTAAAGTGCTTAGCAGTGAACATTATATATATATATATATATATATATATATATATATATATATATATATATATGTATATCCAGTTACATTTTTATATCTGATCTGTGTTCTCTACCCCTAATTGTTGAAAATATTTTCAATAGTGGTAAATGATTTTTATCATCTCTTAAAAAAAACAGTTTTCGGAGGGTAAAAGAAATAATTCCTAGACTTATAAATTTGAAGAATATACTTCCTCAGTAAGATTCCTGAAATATCGGTTTGAGGTCTACTTCCAACAACGGACGTTATAAGGCTGATGATGAATCAAAGCCAGAGATTTTTACTTAGTAATCCCAGCTCGCTGCATGTGTCCGGGTTCATATGACCAAAGTCACGTCAAATTAATGAGAA
>OY735201.1:71090051-71147643 GCA_963457665.1 Thysanoteuthis rhombus | reverse complement strand
AGAGGTTTCATTTTTGATTTACGAAGAATTAAACAAGCTAGATGGAGTGGAAAAAATAATTAGAATAAAACTTACGTGAAGAGAGTAACGTTATATTGTAACTTGCCTCATAGCTCGAATACGATGAACTAGCAAAAGTACCTGGATTTACTCGGATTTCTTAATATATAAAATGAATTCAATTACACGAATTTAGTATGATCTATGTAAATAGCTTTGAATAAATGCTGGTAATATTCAGTTGGTCTGCGAACGATGATTCTATCATGTATCACTATCTATGCTTACAGATAATTATGGACAGAAACTATTATGGCAATTCATGCAGTATGGTGTCATATCCCAAGATATCCTGATTAACCGGATATTGCATTTTAACCCTAAACTAACTTGTGGCGACCTTTAGTATCTCCAGAGGTCAGTTTCATCTAACCTACGTTCATCCTGGAGTCAAGATACTCTTACCGAACTGAATTCATCAACCAGGGACCATTTTTGGTCAGGAATAAGATGCATACAAATAACCTACCGAACAGTCGCTGGTGTTATACTAAATTAGACTTTTTCGGTGTTTGATACCAAGTAAAAATCAGGATTTTGATTGCTGATCTATTTGTTAGTTTAGCAGACCCTTGAATTGTTTGGTACAACACAATCTTCATGCAAGTAAGCTTAGTATATAACGTTAAGTTGTGGACAGTCTCGTGGTTGGAAAAGTCACGTGTTACCTAGCAGAGCTGTAGGTTGGTGTTCGATCCCAGCTAGAAACCAAGAATACTGATTTTTCTCGGGAAGCAGGCATGTACTCCCTATATTGGGGGTTTGGCGGAGCAAAATCTATCTTTACGATCCTTCCTATGTATACTCGACTTTGTATAAGATTAACAAATATCGAGTCAGGTTATATGCACATATTATAAGCGAAAAAGGAAAGTTAAACTGAAAAGTAAAACACAGGAAACAAGTTAGATAAAGAGATTAAAAAATTGTTTTAATGAAAAATAAAGTGCAGTTGAAATTTCGAAATTTAATATTTGTATCAAATCAAAAGTGCTCTATATATCATTATTACAAAACAGAGCAATATTTACTTTTAAGATTTTGAGGTGAGAGCAAGCACTCGACAAGTGTTTCATGGTTGATCCATTTATCAAGAGTGGTAGAATATACTTAGTATTATTGTGATCACTTTGAAAATTTCAGTTTGGGCGCTTTATTTGAAGTGAACTTAATACATTTTATCATTTTGATTTCGCCCATAAAAAGAATGACTAACCGATTCGGTCACGGGAATGACAAAATCATTTTTCACTATTTCAAAAATTCCTAATACAATTCGAAAATAACGTGTATTTGTATGTAAGTTTTAATATAAAATCTGACAAAAATAAAATATGATGACATTTATGAGAGTTTAGTTTACATGTTTTGTCTATTTGGCTTTATCAGAAATAACGTTGGAGGATAAAAAATTCAAAGAATAACATCCACTCCACGTTGTAAATTGACGGGAGAGGGATAATATCTGACTTGTCAATAACAACATAGGACAGAAGGTGAGCTGAACACTATTTTTTGAAAGTTCCGTTTGGTAACATTATTTCTGATGAAGGTGAATATGCGAATTACGTGAAAAATATTTCGTAAATGCCATTATATATATATATATATATATATATATATATATATATATATATATATATATATATGTAATACGTGGTGAGAAATTTCCGACAACGTGTATTTAATTAATCAGCGCTAATTTCAGAATGTTGTACAATCCAACAAAGTCCCTAAAAAAATGCACATATCTTCAACATAAGCAAAATAATATTTTTAAAAAAAACAAAAATACCATCGATGACCACAAAAACAAGGACAGTAATAGAAGATTTTGAATTATTCAAGATAAAACTGAATAATTTCACTGAAATCTAATATTATCATGCAGTCCCCATAAAAACATAAAGACCTCATACATTTCTGAATGCATTGTCAGAAATATTTTTTAAAATATATGAAAAAATCGTAACTTAGTCGTTTATCCCAATTGTCAAATTGATAAATTACATCAGGTGAACGTCCCGATTTGTGATACAGAAAGGAGAATATATATATATATATATATATATATATATATATATATATATATATATATATATATATATATATAGAGAGAGAGAGAGAGAGAGAGAGAGAGAGAGAGAGAGAGCGGGAGAGAGAGGGAGAGAGAGAAAGAGAGAGATGGGGGGGAGAGAAAGACTTTGATGTGGACATATTCGATGCCGTATTAGGCTTTAATCTTCGTGTCATGTAAGCAACCCAACCTAATCCATTCCTTTCTCTTCCATTCCTTTCCCCCTTACGTTTCATTTCCTCCCCACCCGTCAATCAAACCGTCACGTACATAGGTATCTCATATCGCCTATCTGGGTTCAATCAGATGACAAACATAAAGATCTCTTCCAGGAAGCCGACATCGATGCTGATGTATCAGTGATAGCGAAGCCTTAGTAAGTTATCTTTCTATACAGGAAGTCTAATTACATGTTCTGTGTTGGCATTGGCCTGTATTTCGTTGCTCGCAGCATGCAAGCAGCAAAAACCACTGTCAACACAGACACACGTGTGGAGACCTCACCTGTAAAAAGAAACTCAGTAAGCAGTCAAAAAGCTCCGAAATAGGAGTATTGAGTGCGAGCGAAAATCTATAAAGGTTGCGTGCATCGTAAGCATAGAGATAGTGAGAGATTAGTTATCTTCCAGATATTAGATAAATTATACATGGATTTGTGAATATAGAGTTATCGAATGCTGGGGAAAATTGCTAAATATCTTTTGAATTTTCGGATACTTTCCGAATACAACGAAATTCGTTGACACAGACGTGGTTTCAATCTATCAAGAGATCTTTTTTCCGATTAGCGTCCTTTGGCACCAGTACGAAATACATAACTTTTGAAAGTTGCTAACGTAGACCTTTTTTGTTCCCGGGTAATAAGTTTTATTTTCTGATTAACTTTGTGTAAAAGAGTATAGAAAATGGCTAATAGCGCCCCCCCTCAAAAAGTTTTTTTTGTAATTTACCTTTTTTTTAAAAACATCTGGTTAAATTCAATCTACTACAGAAGGTCAGAAGACTACATTTAGTCATCCTGAGAAAAGAATTCGTCGGATAATGGGTATCACTGTTTCAGCAGATCACTGAGTAAATCATGAAGAAAGAAAAAAACAAATTAAGAAATATCTAAACCCTGAAGTGTACTGAAAGGATGTTGACTATGGTAGGCTCGCCAATCATTATCAGTACACTTGGAAGAGCCATGAAGAGCTTTTCAGAAAGATTCAAAAAGCATTTGACCCCAATGGAAGAAACCATCCAAACAGAAGGATTAGTAAAACTCCTAGAACACCAAGGATAGTACTCGTGTATTGTGGATAATTGCTGTCACTTGATTCGGCAAACTATTAGTTACTACTTATGTGAAAACTCAATCAATTGTACTTATCAAAAACGAAAATGATAATAATGAAAGAGGTTGAGTATGATCCAATTGAAAGTTCAAGTTTTGATTTTGGAATTTCGTAGTTCATTGTTGAGAAAACAATATAATTTACAAAGAATGAATCTAGGAATTATTCACAAGCGAATGACTTTTGTAGACTGGGTTGTAAAAAAAGAGTTGGTTGAAGGAAAGTGAAAGCAAGAAGAGTGAAAAAGAAACAGAGGCAACAATGTTATTGTAAAAAATGATAATGAGAGAGGGTAAAATAGAAAGGCGAAGATTAAATAGGAGAGGAAGACGAAAATGTGTAAATAAACAGATAGAGAAAGAGATAGAGGGATATTAAAATATTGATGTACATACATACATACATACATATATATATATATATATATATATATATATATATATATATATATATATATATATATATATGTGTGTGTGTTTGTGTGTGTGTGTGTGTACAATTCGTATTGTGTTTATAGTTGTATTTCTCCGCTCACAGAAAATATTTCTCTGCCCGATTTCAATGGGATTATCTAGAGAGAAATGAATTTTCTAACTTGAAAATGGACCTTGTAATAAATGTGTCATCCGACAACTATGAACATAACCCTTTTTTACTGAGTATCCAAGTTATTAATTGTAAAATAATTTAGAACTAGTGTGGTTTTCATTACTTTTTTTTTTTTTTTTTGTCTATTACATCCATTTGACCGCTCTGGTGGAATACTTGTACTTTTCAATTTTGATATTTCAGTCAATGATATAGGAGAAGGTAAAGAATAGGACGGCATACAAACCTTGTTTTTCTTTGAAAATATTCTTCTATAATTAACATCCACTATCAAAACAATTGAGGCAAGACACTACCACAACTTGAACCATGAAAAACAACATTTCTCAAGTTTTAACAACATTCCAAGACACACTGAGCTCAATCAGCTCACATAACTCCAGGAATAAGGAAGAAAAATCTAAAGCATTTAACATTAAAGAAAAGATAAATCAACCATGGAATAACATCTTTAGATACAGGAGGCTGCATTTCTGGGAACACATCAAAAATCGATATTAAAAGAAGCCAAACTTTCTGTTCGTTGAGAGATCTCCAAACAATTACAAACCAGCGGAAACTTCAGATGAAACCTTTCCAAGGAGAATCAAAAGAACAAATTAAAAGACAAGAAAAGCAAGAAATCAAAACTATTCAAATGGGAATAGATCTCATGAAACTGATATTAGATAACAATCTTTGCAAAGCCTCTAATGCAGACGAAGACATGAAAGCAAATATTTCAGCCCAATTTACAGGTAATGTATCAAATGTATCAAAAGGTTCTGAATCAAATCTGGAAGCAAATGTGGCTGGGGGAAATCAGAAAACAAGAGAAAATCTCCACAGGACTTTATAAAGGGAAATATGCCATTCTGGGATAAATATCACAAAGAATTCAAAACAAAATTAGAATCGAAGAAGCTTATACTGGAAAGGAATTCTCTACTAAAAGAACAGAAAGAAAACTACAAAACTCTCTCCAGAAGTCAAGTTATAAGGCAGCAGTGAAATCTGGACGACAAGTGAACACCATCAACAATTCATCCAAAGATTTCCAAAATATTAAAAACCCAACCAACAAACGGGAATTCCCTTATCCTCAATATCATTTCCCACGTAACAAGGATAGTCTAAATAGTTTCAATCCTTCACATGAATCTTTGAATAGACCTTAAAACACAACCATAAACAACAACAAACCACATAATCAAAACAGCCGCTGAAAAATCTGCCACTCCAGACGTGAATATATCCGAAGTCAAGGATTCAAAACTACAGCCAATAATTGCAGATCCCTTTTGTCTAACCAACAGACTGAGTAACCTATTAGATTTCTTTCTGGAAACACTAACTAAACAATTACTCGGGGAAAATAACAGATTTTTTACGCAAAATACCCGAAATAACAGACAATAATACCCTTTCGGTCTCTCCTGGTGTTGATTCACCTTTATCAAACATAAGGCACGAATTAGAATTAGAAGCAATTGAATTCTGGGTGAAAAGAATATCTCAACGAAATATAAAAAATAGATTAAAGAGGAAATCTATACTATTTTCTATGAAATTCATCCTTGAAAACAACACCTTCCAATTAAACAACTTCTACAATTCCAATGGGAATCAAAATTGCTCCTACCTATCTCGCATTAACTATTGCATACCGATAAGAAAAATTAAGAATATAGTATAGGATTTGGAAAATCATCTCGTGGTAGACTTTGAAGAGATTGAGTTAGCTAGTGTCTCCATTTCTATCCCCCTTTTTTTTTCGAGCTGGAAATGGTCTGAGTCCTTATGTAACCTGATAATGGTTGAACCACTGTGTCAGTAGATATGCTGTCATACTCTGACATATATGGAGTGTATGCCTTGTTGAATGATAGCAAAAATAATATGAAATCAGCAAATGCTATTGCAAGTGGCAATTTATACTCTGTTAATTTCTCTTTTACTTGATTTTCCGAATGGAGTTGGTCAATGGTTCAGTAGCTTCTTTTGAAACCAACCTGTTCCCATACTTGATGTTCATCTGATGATTTGATGGTTGGGTTGGTGATCGCTCTGGTTAAACAGTTTCTAGAGGCAGCTGAGTAGTCTTATTTGTTTGCAGTTGTGGGATTCCTTCTTTCATATTAAAGCATTGATTGTGGTGTTCCAATCTTCTGGAATTTTTATTTGTTCGAAGCATATGCGAAATAAGATGGCTCTTAGTGAGTCAATGGTGATCTTATCTAGTCTAGAGGCTTTCTTTTATTTCTCTTTTTTTTTATGGCTAGCTTCACCTCCACGGAGTAACTTCTCGGGAAACTTCGAACTTGTTACTTGTGAGTTGTAAATCTTTTGTAGAATTCCTGGGCATCTTCGACAACCCGACCCTTGTCCGTTCTTAGGTCTCCATTATCTTTTAGCGCAATGGTTATTTATCTTCTTCCTGTAATAAGAGTTCCGGTTCATAACTCTGAAACCTTAACCTTCCGAGAATTGTTAAACGCGATGAGAACTCCCTCCTCATAAAGTAAACTTTTGATTTGTTTAATCCTTTCCTCCATTCTTAATACTTACACATGTTGACAAATAATAATAATAATAATAATAATAATAATAATAATAATAATAATAATAATAATAATTATAAAAGTACTGGCAACACCACAAGTGCATTTATAATGGATAACTAGTCTAAATTTATCCATTATCTTCTCATGAAAAGCAGATACAATGGGTGCTAAGGACCACTGACATCAGTTGTAACCTATCCACCACCTCTTTCCCAGATGTCATGGGCAAGCGTAGCAGGACACAGTTCAACACTATCTTTGGTTCGCACGATCAAAATTTTACTGGCCGTTCCAGCTGAGTTATCGGTTCAAAATAATCAAGTTGCGTCATTTGCTTTGGGTGGGATCAGTGTGCTCTATAGTCGACTACCCAAACACAACACCAAGACTGTCTCAAAGAAAACAATCACTTCTGCTGGGTCAGCAGCTCTAAAAGGCCTAGCCTCATCAGTTGCTTGTGGTGGGGTGATGTGCTCCAAGCGCGACAACCCATACAAAATCATAAAACCAAGAAAACAATATTATACTTTTGTACCTACAACGTCAAACCACTCTCAACAGGCATGCATCGAACCGGTCTTAGAATGGAATCAAAAATATCAAATACAATATCAGCGAAAAACAAAAAAGTCAACATTTTCTATACGGCTGAAAGTGATACAAAGCAAAGTTGGCTTTCTTTTTCATAGACAACTCATAGACAACGTTGTCGGATCCGATGTTATCAGATGGCGTAGCTAGTGTTACCATACAACTCTCAAAAAAAGCACAAACATATCATCATTCAAGTCTACGCTCTCATTTTACTCTCAACATTCAAAATATTTCAATATCATCACGACATTCAACGCTTGGGTAGGAGAGGGAAATAAAAGGTGCATCGGTAAGTTTGGGTAGAATCAGCAGAACGATTTGATAAATATTGCAATAGCAAACAGATTCAAAGTTATGAGCACTTGCTCCAGAAAAAAACGAAAGAAAATGCGGGAGCCTCATTTATGAACCTAAGAACGAAATCGTCCGAACCCTGGTAGACAAGATTGACACTGTCAAAGATATGCAGGTCTTGAATCTAGTCAATATAGGAAGTCACCACAGAATGGTAAGATGTAAAATCCAAATTAGTACCAACAAAGAAGGCAGGGAAATGTTCCATACTAAAGTGCAACCACTAAACGTACCGAAAGTCCCGAACAAAAAAACTTATGGATTTCTCAGTGAAGAGGACGACATCGACATCAACGAGACTACTCAGTGTAATAACTAACGTACTTTTCACCCATCACAGGTTTCATCAGAGCTTTTATTAAACTCTTTACTAAATAATTTATCACAAAAATTAACCGTTTCCACTCCAGCTACAACATCAGGACACTTATTTTCCCTCCCAAAACAACTTTACGAACTAAAAAGGATATCTACTTGTCTAGAAACCCAAGTTGAACACAGTAAAAAACCTTTCCCTTTAATACAACCCTCGCTTATCTCCATGAATACCCAACAATTTTTCTCTACCCCAATACTGATTTGGGGCATTTCTGTACTTTTCACTATTTCTTTTAAACCAAGTTCCGCTTTCAAAGATCTGATGAAACCTGGAACGGGTGAAACACACATAGTAATCACAACCTTTAAAAATCTTTGAGATGTACCAAATGGTCCATCTTTTTCCTTTTTACGCATCGTCCTCTTTTCTAATTAACACGACCTCATACACACACACACACACACATACATGTAGAGATTGAAGACGAGAAGATTGATAAATAGACAGATCAATCACAGTTATATACTTATATATCTACCAAGTTTAACTTGATATGACACAGTGCCACCATATTGTGGCGTCCAGTGCTGATCAAAACCCTGAAGTGGCGTCACTCACTTCACCGCTATTTTACCCATGGCTTGGAGAACAGTTATAACCACGCCCTTCTGATGGATATTAATCATCGATTACATTTATTAACTGCTTGGCCACGTCCACATCCAATAATGAACAAGGGTGTAAACAAATGATAGGACGGACAGAGTGTAGGTGGGGGTGGGTAGAATCATAAAGCAGCGATAGAAGGATAAAACTTGTGTAGGAGTAAGCTTGGCACCAGCATTGTCGGCGATATGGAGGAGATGAACCCACCTTAGTTATTGATTTAACATCAGGAATATCGATAATATTTTCAACGTTCAGGTGAGAAAGAAAAAAATCATGAAAAAAGTACATGATACTTGCTGGAGGTAAAACGTGAAAGAGGAGAAAGTGCAGATGAGGGTTGGATTGGGGCGTTGTAATGGAAAAGTGGTTGAGGAGGGGGGGAGAATATATAATCAGCGAATGTCGGGCTGTGAGTTTGCCTACAAAGGAGGGTGCATTGAATGTCAAACTAGGAAAATCTTCCAACAGATTTGTGCGTCTTTCTCTCTTTTTTCTCGCCAACATTCCCAGACTATGCACACGCACACACACACACACACACACACATATACATATGTATATGTGTGTGTGTGTATCTATCTATCTATATATATATAAGAAATACAATGATATATGCCCGGAGAATGTCTATATTGCGTGCTAAATGCATCCCCCAGAAACAGATAATATGTTTTGTTCTTGAAATTAGAAAAATAAAACGCATATTCTCATTTGAATAACATATTTTCCCTTATCTAATGAGGTTTGTTTTGGAAAATTAACAATTCTAACCAATAACCACTGCATATGCACGAAGACGATCCTCCAGAATTATCCCCCTTTACCCAACAATTTTATGTATACATATATGTATAAAGAAACCGTCTCATCCACAGGCAGCTGTTCCATTGTATTACAACTCTTCGGTGTGGCTATAGACTATCAAATATCCCATCCAGTATCATGTGGTAGTATCGAAACCTTTGCTTCAGACCCAGATGCTGGTATTTCATCTCTGCCTGGCGCAGAACTAGATGGTCAGTTAGGTTAAATATAAGCGATATATTTACTTACGCACAATTTCCCATTCACCAGAGGGCTTTATTCCAGAGTTGGAATCAAGAAATGGATATATCATCTGAGAGAATGATTATAGATTTTGTTATATTATATTAATACTATATTTGAAATTAATTCCTGGTATTTGATAGTGACTCTCTATCATTTGGCCTGGAAAACGCAAATAGAATGAGCAATCAAAGAAAATAGGCCTGCAACAGGAATCGAACTTTCATTACCAGTGTCTGTATAGCTTAATGGTAAGAGCAAAACTTTATTGAAACGTCTACCCACTGATCATACCCTCGATTCCTGCAGCAGCTCCGTCTTCTCTGATTGTTTATTCCGTTAAGTTCATTATATTTTGGGTAACAGTCCGTGTATAGAGTAAACCGATTAGTCACCATGAGACAGTAAACGCAGTAGGGAAAGAAAAGAAAGATAAGACAGATTCTCTCCCTCTCTCTCACTCTCTCTCTCTATTTATATATATATTCAAGAGGAAGAGATATACATTATTTCCAAAGGCATATTTTCACAAGTCTCCATTGCAAGATATATTCCTTGCTTTATAGCTAGAGATTTAATAAAATAGCTTCCGTGTCATATCATCAGCGCAGTGGATACTTTTTATTCGAAAAATACATGTCAACTACTGTTTGCTTGCTCCCTCTCCCTCCCCCTGTCTCTTTCTCTCTCTCTCTGTCTCTCTTTCTCTCTCTTTCTTTCTCTTTGTATATTTATACTAGAATAGATTTGCTACACAAACACGTTTATTCTTCTGCCCTTTTTGGGCCTCTTCAGGCGAATGATTATGTGTGTTTTAGTTTCCTGTTAGAGGAATTAGGGGAGTGTCTTGTGGGTGTTGCTATGGTGGGAAGGGGTTTTTTTTGTTTTATTGTAATGAGAGTGTTTTGCTCATGGTTATAAGTAATAAAATAAAAATAATATATCATCTACATATTACTGGAAAATGTGCAAAATGAACCACCAACCAACTGTAAAATGTAAAATTTCAAAACAAACCAATATATGCTTAAATATGGAAAATCCATCTGACCTCTGCCTAAATAAGATATTTGAAATACTCAATTTTGTTTAAAAAACGAATAAACCTGGAGTAGATTTGTTAAATCAGAAAATGAAATAGCACTAAAATACCGGCATTGCTCAAAATTCTGAATTAACAAACATAACTTAACAATCCATGCAATAGTACACTGAAGGTAATATAGATAGTTTACTTACATACTCATCATCACGAAGAAACATCTGATCAACATTATCTACTCCCTCAAATGTTTAAGTAAATTGAGAGCAATACAATCCATTGACACAGGCAATAAATTTATGTAAAAGTCAAAGTTAAGATCAAAACATCCTTTAGAACACAATTCAGCATCTACTTATAGATTACTCCTACACCTAATCCATACCCCTTGACATGTAACTTATGAACACCAACAAAATATACTCACTATAAAAATAACAATAAAACAAAAATAAGAACCCCTCTACATCATAGTGACACCCAAAAGACTCTCTCCTAATTCCCAAAATAGGGATCTAAGATATACATTATCATTCAACCAAAGAGGCCCAAAGAGAGCAGAAACATAAATGTGTACCGAATCTACTTTCTGTTCTACTTCCAGTTCTACTCTAAACCGACTTAACACTTGGAGTTCAAAGTTGAATGTATCGAGCACTCAACGAAATAAATCCATCACATATTAGAAGTTCCTTTATATCATATGGTATCATATCATGCTGTAATACAAAACTGATTTGTACTATATATATATATATATATATATATATATATATATATATATATATATGGAGCACTCTGGTGGATGGGGGATTTATATGTAAATAAATATATCGGTTAAATTCAGCCTTACTGACTGTCCAGTTCCGTAGCTCAGAGGTAGGATATCGGTCACCGGAAGGTTTCAATCCTGCCTCGCGATACTGGATAGATTAATGGAAAGTCTATAGCCACACTGAAGAGATGTAATACTTCAAAAAAAAAAAAAAAAAATATATATATATATATATATATATATAATCAGCTTATCTTAGGTTGGGTTTGGCACTTGGACATAATGGGGGAAAATAGAGCAACTTTTCAGAAGGCCAGGCCTATCTGATATGGAATTCAGCACTTGAAAACCCGTTCTTTTTTGTGTGTCTCAAACACCAACATTCGGCACCGGTGGAAAACGCAGAATCATTTCATTATCAAGTCAGGCCGATATTTTTGCATATCACAAGATCGTAGTGGTATTGTTCCAGGTTCAGAATCCAATGAGCAATAACCATATCTTGCTCGCATGAAACTCATGTTGATATTATTTGACTACCAACATTAATTTTTTTATTGCCTTATTCTTTCTACAAGGTCCATTTGATTTCTTTAAAAATGTCATAACCCTCTTGATGGCTAAAATTTGACTGGTCTACTTGAAGTCTATCGATACGAAAAAAACTCATAAAACATTGGTGATGTAATATAAAACTTTGTCAGTCACATGTCTGGACTGGCTTATTGTAAGGTTGGGAAAGTTATCGATAGCAGCTTGTAAAGTACAAAATTTAGACATTAAAATCATGGAGGAGAAATAGAATCGAACAAAAACCCCAAAGAAATAAATGGAAATTAAAACAGAAACAATATTTCATAGTGAACAATCATTTCGAAATCAAAGTAAATGTTTAACTGGTTTTTCTTCTTTTTTTTTTTTCATTTGTAGAACATATTGATCAGGCATTTAATTTGACTCTCAGACGATCATATTCCAATCACCTCTGTGAACTTCAATTCAATACAGCTCACTTGATAGCCTTCTATTTCTTTGAACTAGCTCTTATGTTGTTATTTGGTAGTTTGGCGCTGTTGTCGTGGTGATGATATTGAACGATTTTCCGTCATCAAATGTAATTATTACAAAGCTTATTTCAAGACCAAAAGGTTTGGGATACATCTCAAAATCAGAATGATGATCTCATGAATCTAAACTGTCATTCATCAGAATCACTAGCTGTGACTATTTCACCAATCTTCACTCAATAGCATCGTTCAATCAAGTTTTAGCAAGTAGATATTTACAAAGCTTCCCCTCATCTGGCATAGGGTAACTACTGTGGGGCATTCAGAGGGGATACAATTCAGAGATAGTTATTTGGAAACTATATTGCATCGGTCTATCACATTAGCATGACGTAGATACATGTTTTCGCTGTTATCCATAAGTTGAATGTTACCATAAGAACTGAAATAGAACAAAGCGACAAAGGAACTGCCATTTATTTATATGGAAAGCATTTTTTTGCTTTCTCAAACACAAACAATGGTGATGGGAGAGAGACACTCGACCTCTATAATGACTTGTTGCAAAAGCAATGCTGAACGCTCTTTTGGCTTTTCGCATTTTTTCGTAAAATTTAAAAAAAACTTTCAAATACACCAGTATTAAGTACATTCAATTTAGTCTGGCATTGGGCTACAGTAGTCTGGATCAAACAGACTAACAATGGTTCGCAAAACTAAGTATCATAGTACTTTCTGAACACACCCAAGCCATTGCTCTTGTAATATACCTTCTAAGATTGGAAGCATTTTTCATAACTATATTAACTAAACGTAACTTACTGAGGCCAAATGGGAGCCAACGGGAATATGGAGATTGTGTATTGTCTGCCTAGAAAATCAGCATCCAAAAACCATTTCTTACCCGAACTCGATCACCGACTTTTGGCCTTATGGTAAATAAGCAACTATTTTAGACACGGGGCACGCCGTTGGATCAACGCCACAGATGTGGGGTAACAAGTAAATTTCATTACAGCAATAAATTCAAAGTATGGCTAATTTACTAAACACTACTTTATGGCTATGCGATCCAAGTATCAAATCATAATAACACGTAACACTTACCAGCCAAAGAAATTTCCAGTGAAAGCAATGTTTTATATTGGTTATTGGACTTCATTGTTAACTAGACAATCTAAGGCGTAGAAAATCATTAAATTCATTTGACAGAAAAAGCAAAAATTGATGGTGAATATTAAAAGCTCTTTGTAGAAGGTTTTCTTTTGGGAAGCTGGCGTAACACAACATTCTTTCCTTTTATATGGAGGCAAAAACCTTAACAATCTTCTGCGTTCAATCGTGAAAATTGCCGAATCGAATCTTTGATCTTCATTGTATGCGCTCGTTTTTTCCCAAAAATTCATCTTTGCTTCACAGTGTTGTAAAATATAGGCAGATTCGATATCAAGGACAGGGGACGACAATCTGTGAAATGTAGGCAGGTGAGATATCAGTAAAAAGCACTAGCAATATGTAAAATATAAGCAGATAAGATATCAGTATTAGGCGACACTGAAATGATTAATGTGAACAAATAAGACATAATTATCAACAACGATAATGTGTAAAATGTTGGCATATATCAGTAATAAGTGACAATATTTATAGATGTATACAAATGAGATGTCACTGGAAAGTGACTATAGCCTGTCAAATGTAGGTAGATATCAGTAATCAACAGCATCATCTGAAATGTAGGCAGAAGTATCGATATGGAGCGACAAGTGTAAATTTTAGGTATCACTTATAGCAGAAAGGTAGGAACACTAACTTTTATCTATAACTGGTATTTTGATGATGTAGTTTTGCGTAGCAAGAGTCAAAAAAATTTGCTTTTTATTTTAGACATTGATTTCTTTTTAAATCGAGTCCTCAAACGGTGGAACATAATGACAGTATTGACGGAATATTCTCTTAAGATTAGAAAAAAATGGCTGCGGGAGGTTTTCCGGTTGAATCAAAAATTTGCAAAACGTGCGAAGCGGGAAATGATTGTTTGACCCTCGTGGACAAATCGAATGTGGATACAAAAATAAAACGGGAAATTTAAAGTACTTTTTCGTTTCGTTTAACTTTTGTGCATTTCGTTCCATTGATGCGCATTTTTCGATTTATGTCCATGAATGGAGCTGAATGTGTTGTTTTGGTTGGAAGCGTAGAGCAGCTGCTGTCGAAGAAAATGACTGGAAACAAAGCATTATGAGTGAATGGCGAGGAGAGAGAAGGACAATAAAGAAAGATGGAAGAAAGGAATAATGATTAAAATAGAAATAGGCAGGGGGAAAGAGAGAAGGAAGAACTGAAGGGTAGAAAGAGAAACAAAAGGAAATGTCTAGGAGAATAGATGAAAAAGAAAGTAAGGAAGAATGAAAAAAGTCCTTAGGAGAAAAGAAAACGAAGAAAGCGTCTAAGAGAAAGAAAAAGAAAGAAGCAAACAAACAAAAAAGTAAGAAATGATTAAAAGACTAGAGGAAGAAGAAAGAAGGGAAAATGTTTAGATAAACCTAAAAAAAGTTTAAGAAAGGAAGATACGAAGGAGGGGAGGAGAAAAGAGAGAGAGAAAGACATATGAAGATAGGAAATCATATTTAAAATCTTTTTGAAGATATTTGAAAATTAATATCTTATCGTACTAACAAGTCCTGGTCGCCATCTCTACGATGTCATTTTTCTTTCCGTCATAGCTAATTATCACATTTTAGACTTCGAATAATCTTTGGGCAAAAACATAGTAACTTCAATTTTTAAATGACACGTTGATTTGGGGCACGTTTGCAGAATGTTTTGATAGACTACTAAGAAGGTAATGATCGAAAAGGCTCGAGGCTGAATAACTGAGCGTACTGTCGTACTTGAAGCCTTCTACATTAGTTACAGCAAACCATAGATTTTGATATTCAACGAGGCAGACAGACATAAATAAGTTTATCTCGGGGGCTTTGGAACGCTTTAAATGTTTTTTCTATATGAATCGGCGTTAATTACTCTCCTCTTTACGCCATTTTGGAATATAGGGTAGCCTATACTCACGCAGGTCTTTCGTAATAGAAAAGTGGAGTTAAGTGAACTTTTGAAAAGCAGGAAATAGTATGTAAGTTGATATTACATTATATATCTGTATACGTACGAGTGTGTGTGTATGTGCACTTGAATTCCTTCGCTATTCTTGTATATATGTGGGTGAACGCAACACGTAGCAACCCAATCTCCACAGAAGATGGCTCAGATTTGAAATTAGATCCAATAACAGGCATCCACCTTTTGAACGTGGAGCTGGATTTATTTCCGCATATTGACCTGCCAACGCATCTCGCTAAAAGGTGACAATCGTTCTGGACTTTTTCCAAGACTTCAAATTCTTTTTTCCCCGCTCTTTTGACACCGTATCTGTGATCCATTAGTCAAAACTAGTCCTTCTAATAATGCATTCTCCAAAAGTGTATTTTCTTATGAGCCAAATGACTTCTATGTAGATGTGTGTGTGAGTGTGTGTGTGCACACATGCTTTCGAAAATATGATACTACTTATGTTTGAATATATAATTAGGACGGGTTTCCGAATTTACTTTCATATATCCCCGTCTATTCTTTTTCTGGCGTTTTCAAATCAAAGGAGCACTTTTTCTTCGGGACTATTGTTGAATTCATGAAGCTTATCTTCCTCTAAGATTCTTTGCAAGATTTTTTGCAATATTACATATTCACACTTCTATAATATTCTTCTCGCGCAAATGAAACATATCTAGTACCATTACATCTTATCAGTGTTGTTTTTTCATGACAATATAAACTCTTTGACCGCTCCAGTGAAATTGAAAATGGTAATAAAAGTAATGTGGGGCGCAGTTTCAAGTCTCGTTCAAGGTTCCATCTTCATTTCCAAACCATGCTACTTAACAGTCGTAGAGACTATCTATGTACAGCGTTGTAATCAGAAGCAGCAGCAGAAATATTTTTAAAATTATATATATATATATATATATATATATATATATATATATATATATATATATATATATATATATATATATATATATATATATATATATATATATATCACTTGAATCATTTCCAACTTCAGAGAGACTTCTTGTGGTAGTGTAATGGTTAGCAAGCTGATCTCGTAGATCAGTGCTTTTGGAACTTGGAAAACTCGAATACCCGCTTCTACAAAGGGAATGTTCTAGCGGATCCTTATTTTCAGCATTTAGACTACTTAATGAATTATAATAAAAATCATTTTCCACCATCAAAAAATATATTTCATATATTCAGCGATCCGTCTACCGATATCTATCTATCTATCTATCTATCTATATATATATATATATATATATATATATATATATATATATATATATATATATATATATATATATATATATATATATATATATATACTAAAATAAATATATCGCTTAAATTCAGCTTTACTTACCGTCCAGTTCTCTAGCGCAGAGATAGGATATCGGCCTCCAGGTCTAAAGCGAAGGTTTCTAATCCTACCTAGTGCTACTGAATAGGATAACGGATAGTCTATAGCCATTCTGAGGAGTTGTAATACAATGAAACAGCTGTTTGTGGATGACACAATGATGTATATATTTGAGTGTGTGTCTGTGTATAGTCATCTATTGTTATACGTACTGATCCCTCATTTTTACAAACGTTTTGGGGGTAACTTACGTAAGCCTTATTTCTAAAAGAATTAAATGATGTGTAGTATGAAATAAAATGCAATGCAGTACATTACGATGATAATACCCCATATGAAATAAATTATATGTATGACATGACTTAAATTTTGAATTCATTGCTAAAAAGGAGGTGGTGTTTAAGCAACACTGCCTGAGTGCTATGTTGATGTCAATTACGTTTTTGAAATCTCCGAAACGGTTACATGATAAACCACTAAAAAGTAATGATTCACACATGGTAACAAAATATAAGTAAAACAGAAAAAAGCTGAAGAAACTTTCATAAATCACATTAACAGATGATGGGTAATAAGTGACTGAAGTGACACAAAATGTGTTTTTGAAAAAAGCTAATGATTAGTATTTAATGCTGGAATGCTCCGTATATGCTTATTATGCATTTTGATAGATATATGCATATCTATATATTTATGTATAATAGTATTTATATGCATGTAGATGTGCTTTCACGATTGTAGGAATAACTATACGTTATACGTGTGTATGTGTGCATATATATATATATATATATATATATATATATATATATATATATATATATATATATATATATATATATATATCCATTTATCTTTATGTGTGTATGTATCTTGTGGTGTGTACACATGTGCGTGCTCTTATCTGTTAATCTACTTACGAACGTAACTCTCAGACAAGAACGGAAGTATGAGTTCGATTTCGGGTCTCTTCCGAAGAAAAATCACTTGGGATATCCCCACCTTTTTACTATCAGTGTTTTTATCCTTACCACCCTCACATTAAAGCCCACCCATATATCTCCCGATTACCTTTCAAACCTCCTCTTTAACGCCCGACTCCATTATCCGTATCGATTGACGAGCTAGTTGAAAGCCGATGCACCTCACCACCCGCCCCCCCACTGCCCAAATCACAAGAAACAACGGGTTGTAGGTCGGGATGGGGTACCTAAGTGAGTGGTAAAGAACCAAAAATTGGTTATTGCAGGACTTAAGGATGGGGAAGGGAGAGAGGGTGGGATGATCTCGTGGGGGAAACCTTTCAAATATGAGGTATTTATAACGATCGATATATCGAACATATATTGGATTTTTTTCCTTTTAAACTCTTCATAAGTTACCTTGTTTTTGTAAGAATGCTGCCGAGATTATATTTATAATGGAGTATGAAAAACAAGATGAAAGAGTTTAAAAAGATACAAAAATAAAACGGAGAGAATAGGTTAATTCCTAGTTCACTTGCGTAAGAAATATAACCTCAAGCTCATTAACCTAAAATCATTGAATAGTCTATACCTTTTCATAATCTAAACAGTTTGGAAAGTGATATTTCATTTTCAAAGAGATAAAAAAAGAGTCATTGTAATTAGGTTAAAACTAAATGATCAACGATTATCATCATTAAGACTTCGATAATCTCCAGGGATTTTGAATCTTTAAGCGAGATATGAGAAGCCTGAAATAACGTCTTCCTTATCTCTGAACATCCTGGAACTAAGTGAATGTTTTAGCAACTAAAACAATGTTTATCCGAAACTGCTAAATGTGGTGAGTATGGAAGATGAGGCAGGACTTGACAGCCTAATTATTTTGCGGGTTTCTTCCACCGAATGTAACTTCGCATTTTAATGCTGCGGGATAAAACCTTTCCTGTTCATCAAAGCTGAGCATCTTTGATGGACAAGCACGTTTTTTCTGGTAATAGACGCATGCAAAGGTTTTTTTTTTTCAGAATCCAATAAATAGTCATGGATGATAGCCGTTAAGATCCACCAAAAGATAGGATCAGTCTTCCATGGATGTAGCCTTAATTTGGGTGTTGGAATCGACTCACTATAGAACGATAACGATTGCCTTTTGTATTCGTTCATGATATATCGATTCCATTTCTCATAACATCTATTAATCTATTGAAATTTTGATTCCTTGTCAGCAGGATTGCATAGCTTATCACAAAATTATAATCGGGGTTTTACCGTCTGTATGTGGCCAAAAATGTTGCATTGTGCCGTTCTGCTAAATCTCTAACTCTCCGACAAAAAATCTTCTTCAATAGATACCTTCCAAAGATCATTATCTAATGTCACTGGTCTCCCAGAACGAGGCTTTTGTGAAAGATTTTAGTCAAACGTTGCACTTGAACTCTTTATGCACGGCGTTAATATTTTTGATCGTGTCTAAAGCAATAATAATTCAGTGAAAATCAAAAAGCATCCCGTGGGGAACTTAATGATGTTTGGCCTTTAATGTGGTTCCGCCACCAGGAATTAAACAAGTTCAAATTTTCAAAGACTGGGCACTTGTGCTTTCGTGTCTTGCCCTACTCAAAGTCGAGACAGAGCTGATCCCAACCCCGAAGGGCCAGAGACAGGAATCATGTTAATATTTTTCTTACCTCATTGTAAGTTTAAATTCAACGCAAGATGTTGTTTAATGAGAGACCCCACAAGAGTGAGTGCGTGTAGATGTGAAGGTGTAAGTTCCCTGCGGTACTTGATGCAAAAGCGTCCGGGGGACTAGCAACTCGACACATTTGGTACAATGGGATGATGCTCTTTATTTCATTTGCTTCCACACGAGGGCTAATACGACACAAGATTTGTCTAATGTGGAGCCCCGCAAACGTACGCATGGCTAATGTAGAAATTGCTCAGTCCCCTATAAACAACGCAGCAAAGGTTCCCCACTAAACCCCTCCCTTAAGCAATTGGTAGATACTTCCTGGAGTTTGAATCTCCTGGCATATCTGCACGAAGATAAAACAGAATTGATCTTAGCTATGAGGGACCGGAGCTATGTTTTAAATATATATATATATATATATATATATATATATATATATATATATATATATATATATTTCACCTTAGCCAGTTATAACTCCTGCCCAAATCATAGCCAACATATTTTCAATAACTTATAAGGTTGAAACCTATGTAGCTCCTTGACCTCACCACCCCTACATTTACACTATCCCTAAGATACCAAAAAATCTAACTCCACATCACTCCCCCCTACCCTGACACACTCTGCCCTCCCAAATACTAACTGCTACTACCTAACCAAAGACCTGATACCTAACTGGATATTCTCCCACTCAGAAGGAAGCCTCCAGCAGCCCTTACAACACAATTTAACCACAATGCATAGCTCCTGACAGTAGACTCTGGTTCCACATGGGAACTTTTAACACACATTCACACAGCACACACCACTGAAGATAGGAAGAATCCCGAAACATGTCTTGACAATTTACATCAGAGGATTGATAAACCTTACCTCTAAACACCTCACTCCCGAGTCTGTCTCACTCTCCACGGTACACATTATATAATATCTATCTATATATATATATATATATATATATTATTACTTATAATTTTCATCACCAATACTCAAGTGTACAGCTGGTGTTATTGGTGCCTCAAATATCGAAATACACATAGGGCTGTTATATGAGAATTTTGTTTAGGAACCATTCCTGCATCCATCCGATCGTCATGGTCTTATCTTTTTCTTGGCTCCAAAAAACAAAAAAAACGGTTGAAAAGAACATGATTCGAACCGCTTGACAGTGTAAAAATCAAAATAAAAGAAATGAACTTTCAACATAAGTAAACATAGCGGTCTTCAGTTTTTAAGTGATTCTGAATGGATATCAATGTATGTGCCACGTGTACAGACTGAACCATTTGAGCTGAAGGATTGAAAATTTAAACTTTTACTTTGTACGTTTATTGTTTTTTTTTCTAAACGGAGCTCTTTAATTATTTGAATTATCCACTCACTGAGTTTTTAGGAGAGGGTTCATCATAATGACAAATTAGCCGGCAGTGTTCAAGCCTGTTTTTGCTTTTTTGAAACTTCTGACCTTTTAGGTCGTCCGTATTAGTTTCTATTCAGCGAGTAACCAGACACAAATATATGTATAGATATGTGTTTTTTCGTTTTTTTTTATCTTGAGTATTTAACGTTAAATTCTCTGTAGATAATTAATGCGTGCATCTCTCATCGAAACTCAGAAAATGTCTGCCTTTGTACCAATTAATCCTCGATCAGTCTGTGGAGAAGTTGGAAAGTTTCGAGTGTTGATCAAACAATACTCAGAGAGAGAGAGAGAGAGACATACAAAACGGTAATGTTTTACCGCACAAATACAATCCTTGACTTTTAAACGGTTGAATAGTTTTCTTTATATCGTTCACTGCTTATTGATAGGACCAAGGGAGAACTATTCTAGAATTCAGTCCACATTATTCCTGAAAAGACGATACCTCGGACATGAATATGATTTGGGGGTCAAAACCTTGAGGCAAAAGTCAGAAATATATCTCAAGATATTCTGTATAGAATGAAAATAGTCGATTTAGATTTTCGCTAATTGGAATCAATCATGTGTAAACCCATAATAATTGACGGTGAAGTCTTAGAGAAAGTTAGGGGATACGTTTACTTAAAGCTAGAAAAAGACTGCAAAATGAAACGATGCATAACAATTGACCGTAAAGCATTTTGCATAAATAGAGACATATCCAAAAGCTAACTATTAATATGCTTGAAACGCATTGTATACAAGAAATGCATAATACCAGCTAACGTACTAGGTTAAACATTGAAACTTACTGAACGCCCGAAATTAGACAAAATAGCATAGAGAGCAATGGTAAGAGCAATGCCAGTAATGACTCTTAGCGATAGAAAAATATCAATATAGATCCGAAAAAAAACAGATTGAAGACAATATCAGACAAGTAATTAGAGAATAAAACTGGAGATGGGCAGGACACATAGTAAGGAGGTCGCTATAGAACATATATTATGTCAATCGTGCATTTTGTCATAAGAGCATGAAACTTGGTACGGATCTGGCTAAAACCAATGTTTAACATTCTGCCGCTTTGTAAAGTATGGGTATTAATGTTATGTAAATGTACATTATATTCGAAGGTCAAAGTCAAGTCTCCCATATAGCGGGAAGAGGGGACTACCGATGGAGCGAAAAGCTCACCAATTGGTTTCTTTCGAATAGTAAACACTAGATGGAAAGATAAAATAGGAAAGTTTACCAGTAAAAGGCAACGATCACACTTGTCATGCAAAGAGATAGGAAAGGCTTTCGTCCAGCACAGGGTCTATAACGACTAATGATATATATATATATATATATATATATATATGTGTGTGTGTGTGTGTGTGTGTGTGTGTGTGTGTGCAAGCATATACACGTACATAAACATCTATTTATAGATTTATATACGTAGATAAGTGAATGAGTGTGAAAGTTAATGATGAGAAAAAGTTTACTTTTCATAATATTTACTTTGCAGTATAATCCTTGTATATAAAGAAAGTTTATAGCCTAATGATGAAAAGAACATTTATTTTGCATAACGAATGTTTATTTTTCAGTATAATCTCCTTTCTAGTCAATGCATTTAACCCACACCCCTCCATTTATCAAATAATAATCAAATAATGTAAACATTTTAGATAGGAATATAGCTGTCTCCGTCTGTCTGTCTGTTCCTCTCTCTCTCTCTCCCCCACTCTCTTTCTCTCTTTCTCTCTCTCTCTCTCATAAATATATATATATATATTTATATATATATATATATATATATATATATATATATATATATAAACATGCACACGTCGATAACTTCGTTTCTACTCTGCAATTCTATCGGAAAATAAACAAAAATTAATGATGGAGAAATACTGATTTGAACAGACGTCTGAGACACAAAACAGAGATTCAAACACTATTAAGGCTACAAATGTTCGCCTTGCTCGAAAAACAAAATTTGAAAAATAGTACACAATAGTCTCACGACTTTGTTACCTGTTACAGTTGTGTGAGGATATCGTCTGTGTTTCATTATGTTGCAGACGCTCAAGATGGTGGTCGATAACAGACCGAAAAGCTGTTTTTGTTCTAGTTGTTTGGTTCAGCTGATAGTGTTATTTTCCAAAGAGGCAGATGAAATTTCGTTGTTTTAGATTATTTCAAAAGTGACAGAAGATCAAAAACAGTAAAAAAACAAATGAATGGCAATAGAAAAATTTAGAGAGAAAAACGTGTATGCAGAGAAGAAATGTTGGACTCTGGTTTTGAAGAAAAACAGGAGCGGCACAAATGGTGGCCAAGTGGGGTGGGAGAATTATGATAATCATAGTAGACAAAAATGTTTATATATATACATATATATATATATATATATATATATATATATATATATATATATATATATATATATATA
This sequence comes from Thysanoteuthis rhombus, assembly GCA_963457665.1. Classification (NCBI taxonomy): domain Eukaryota; kingdom Metazoa; phylum Mollusca; class Cephalopoda; order Oegopsida; family Thysanoteuthidae; genus Thysanoteuthis; species Thysanoteuthis major. The sequence goes on along the minus strand of OY735201.1, from coordinate 71,124,212 downwards.
TATATATACTTCAAAGCTCTTGATAGTGTAAATGAATGTTTACGCCTTTGATAATTTTATCTTGGGTTTCATTAAAAAGTGACTGAGATGGTTAATGTGTAAGAGCCCATCGTTTCAAATGGTTTGAGGAATATATGTTCATCATGAGCAGAACACAGAAAAAAAACCAGAAAAATTCTCATCGTTAATTATACTGAAATGGTGATCCAAGCAAAACCCTGCGTTTTTTATTAGTTTCATCGACACAAATCTGCCTTCGTCAGCGTTGGTGTAAAATGTTTGAATCTCGGATTATTTTTCGGAATGTAATTAAAACATATGCACTAACTATGGTTGCATAAGCAATTATTCTGGCTCCTGATTTCTGGGGGTTTTTTTTCGATACATATTTTAAAGCATCTTTATTCTTCAGTGCATATTCCGAAAGAAATCTGTTTAGACATTGCTTTTTAAAGACTTACAATTTGAAAAAAATAAGTTTTGTTTTTTTCTTTCTTTTTAATAATGTTTCCTTTAAGAATGTTTTTTATTCAGAAAAATATTTATATATTCATTTTGGAAATATTTTCTCGTTTTTACAAATATTCTAGTTTTCCAACTTTAACCGCCGTTGGCAGACGATTCTCGATTTTTTTCATGTAGTAAATCGGATAAAGTTAATAATTTCTGTAATAAACATTGATCTTCTTACGTCGGGCATGAATCATACTTTGATAGCTTAACTGCATTCAAAACTCTTCTTTTATTCTCCCTCGATGTCTGTCTCTCCCCCCCTCTCTCTCTCTCTCTCTCTCTCTATATATATATATATATATATATATATTTATATATATTATATTATCTATCTCTCTTTCTTTTCAGACTCTCCCCCCCCTCTCTCTCTCTCTCTCTCTCTCTACTTATCATAAACGCCTTCGCTCATTTTTTGCTTATTCTATTCCAGACCACGAGGCTCCCCAGCTATTCAAAAGTAATATTCCCTTCAAAAACCTTTCGTCGCCGAAATAGCCGAAATAAAGTAGTAATTATAATCAATCTGTATTGGACACATTTTCGAGCATTCAGTGACCCCCAAAATTATGATAACAATATTTTATATTTAGTCCCTGGTGGTTTGGATGGAAAGAGTTACAGGAGACTGTTGGTAGCACAAAAAGGAAGACGGTGCAGCTCACCGTAAAGCAAAAACACTCAACGCTTTTTTCACTTTTGTCTTCCTTCGTGAAAGTGATAAGTTATACCTGTATCACTTGGTCTTTTCTCACACCTACTGAACTTACTTCCCTCCTCCCTACCCCCCCTCTCTCTCTCTCTCTCTCTCTCTCTCTCTCTATATATATATATATATATATATATACATATATATATATATATATATATATATGAATATGTCTGTCTGTCTCTGTTTTCACGTACTTTCTCAATTATCCGACATTCCTTGTTCTTATTCTCTTTCCGCCTTTAATTGCTCCCTTTTCTTCAAACTATTTCCCAATCCTTCGATTTCTTTCTTCTGCAATCATTTGATTTCCTCTAAGTTCATCTTCTGTCCTTATCTTGAATGTGGAGTCAATGATTCTTCTCTTAAGGACTTTCATTAAGCTTTCCTTATTTCCCTTGCCAAGTACGTTTAATTTGTTTGTTGTTTCTCCCATCTTCGCGCTCTATTTTTTTCCATAATCTTCATCTTCGCTTTTACTTACCTCGAATGCCCTCGGCCCTTAAATCTGTACTAAACGTTCTCTACTCCTTTTTCTTTCTATTTCTATTATTTTCCTTTCCTGTCTCCGCCTTTCTTTCTTTTAATTTATTCGCTTAATCCCCGCCATTTTTGTTTTCAATGTTATTCATTTTTTTCATTTTTACCAGCATTTCTTTCTTCTCCTACTTTTTAATTTTTTTTTTTTTTTACAATTCTTTCTTCCCACTCTCACCCATTTTTTCATCTATCTTTCTTTCGAATTATTTCTGTGTACTTTTCTTTCTTCCTTTCTATCTTTTTTTTGCTTTTCAATAGCTCTTTCTTTCTTTTTTTCCCATTAGTCCTTCTTTCTTTCTTTCTTTCTTTCTTTCTTTCTTTCTTTATTTCTTTCTTTCATTCATTCTTTCTTTCATTCTCCCCTACCTGTTTCTGGGCAGCTGTTGCCCAAACTGTTATTCTTTTTGTTTTCCTTTCCTTCCTATTTTGTATCTTTCTTTCATTCCCCCTCCTCTCTCACTATCACTACCTTCTTTTTGTCCTTATATTTTTGAAAAAAAATTCTTTCATGTGTTCAAATAGGCTCATGTGTGTATGTGTGTGCGTGCACGCGCGCATTTATGCATGTATGTGCATGTGTGAATTATTAGGAGAGGGATATATAATCTGTCAGAACTAATCATAAATGCATTATATTACTTCTAACGACGGAAACGGGAAGAGGCTGGATTTAGAAGAGGCTACTCGACCGTGGACTATCTTCATTCAATAAATCAGCTGAGAGAGAAAGCGGCAGAATACAAAATGCCACTTGCTTTAGAATTTATAGACTTCAAGAAGGCATTCGACTCTGTGGAAATTCCCATGGTCATGAAGGCTATCACTCTTCAAGGTGTAAACCTTGTATACTTCAAGTACTGCAACATATAAACATTCACAGCAACTCCTTCATCTGGCTACACAAAGACCGTGGACCCCTCGAACTCCAAAAAGGAGTAAGACGAGGTGATACCAGCTCACCCAAACTCTTTTGGGCCTGCCTTGAGATGATCTTCCGCAACCTTGACTGGGAGAATAGAGGAATCAAAATAGACGCTGTACATCTGAGCAACCTCAGATTTGCAGAAGATATCGTCCTATCTGCAGAGAACTTATACAGCCTCCAACTAATGCTAGATGAACTAAACAAAAAAAGTAAAAGGGTCAGCCAGCACATGAACTTCAGTGAAACAAAAGTCATGTGCAACAATCACAATGAGAATAGGGACATTACTGTCAAAATCAAAGATGCAAAACTGGGGAAAGTAGACCACTACATCTACATCGAATCTCTACGAAACCCACAGAGGAAGAAGAGATCAAGCGGAGAATCACCTTAGGATCGCAAGCCTTCGGCAGAGCAAGCTCAACTTTCAAAAACAAGACGAACCCATTATTTCAAAAAAGAAAAGTATACAACCAATGTATTCTCCAGATAATCACTTATGGACCTGAAACATAGAACCTAACCAAAAGACAAACCATTAAACTGGAAAGCATGCAGTGCATTCATGATAGAATCGTGCTCAACCTCTCATGGAGAGATCACAAGACAGCACAATATATCAGGAAGCAACTGAAGTCCAAAACACCAAGAATCTTTTAGAAAACTCAAATAGCAATGGGCTAGTCATGTTGCAAGATTGAAAGACAACCGATGGACATTGATCCCTGGAGACTACATGCGAAACTGAAGACGACAGAATACAAGATGGAGAAATGAACTAGACAAATTCAGAGGATACTGGCTCTATCTATCTATCTATCTATCTATCTATCTATCTATATATATATATATATATATATATATATATATATATATATATATATATATATATATATATATATACGCTTGTGTGGGTGTGTGCATTTTTTATATGTAAATCTATTCATATAAATTATATATAATCATGTATATTAGTGTATATATATATATATATATATATATATATATATATATGTGTGTGTGTGTGTGTGTGTGTGTGTATTTATTTGTATGTATGTATATATATCCATATATATATATGTATAAATTTGTACATATATATGCATATATACATTCATATGTATACATATCTCTCTGTAAATATTTACATGTATATACACATGCATATACATACATGAATACATTTATACACACACACACACACATATATACACACTTATGAATATATATACACTTTACAATTCTCCCTTTTCTCTTCCTCCAGCTACGATTCTTCATATTTTTCAGCCTAGTTTTCCAAAGGTCGAATGTAGTGAACGTGATCAGACTTAGTCATGAGCAAATTTAGCCTTCAAAGCACTTGACAGTCAGCCAAAAGGCCCCCTAAAAGAAGCGGGCGCCGACCAAATGGCATGCGTGTATTCCATACAAAAGTGTTTTTCCGTCATTGTTTTTATTTATGTGCAAGGTTTTCTACAAATGTGTGTTTGACTGACGGAAAGAGAGAGCCAGAGAGATCACTTGTGGGTATGTGAAGAAATATTTACGAATTCTAATTCATAATTTTGAATATGTCCTGAATGTATCAAGCCATTTAATATTGAAGAAATAATCGCTTAATAAGGGATATGAAGTCTCATTCCCCTTTCAATTACTCCCCTTTAGAAGACTCTAAATACCGATCTCAGCATCCCTTTCGGTTCTCGAAATAATCTGCCAAGTCTTCTTCAAGAATCGCCATCAGCTTCCCCGTCGTCGTAGGGAGGCAAATCTGGATTGTAGAAGGTTGATAGATCAGGGTCGTACAATGTTTTGTTAGAAAAGAGAGGAAAAAAACTGAATGAGACACAAAAAATGGCTCGCTTGGACATCGCATATGTGACACAATGTACACAAGATCACTCAATCGCATCTCACTTTTAATTGAGTAACCCCACAGGGCATTGTCTATTCATGTATGCGTAGTCAGGCCCTCTCTGATTTGTTACCAAGTTACATCAAGGACGTTCTGCCGGTTTAAAATTGCTGGATATTTTCTGGAAAGATCAAGTATCTAAAAGGCTTAACTTGGTCTGGTGAGGAGCCAATCGATTTGAATACTGTATTGCATTGATGACACGAAGTAGAGTTAAAATAGTTGTAAAGTCAGTGGGCATTGGTGAGAAATTCCGATAAAGTTTGTACGTGTGTAGAGTGTGAATGTTTTGAGTGTGCGTGTGTGTGTGTGTTTGCGTGTGTGCATCCATGTGCATGTATGCAGAGTGTACGTGCATCCTTGTATGTGTGTACTTCGGGTTCGTGTGTGTCGAGTGTGCGTGCTCAATTTCCTATGTAAATGTATGTGTGCGTATGTGTGTGTCTATCGGCGAACAAATAGCCCATTAGGCATGTCTTAAAGTATTGACAAATAGACATAAACATAAGCGTTGTGGCGTGACAGTCATATAAAAAAATTAGCAAACAAAGGACCAAGGACTGAGCTTATCGATATCCAGCCATCTGACTCATCGAGAGAATGAAACCTTGGATGATCTCAATCAACCCAACACATACGTACATTACGTAGATGACGCCCTGATTTTATTTCTAAAAAACTAAGAATAATTACTTTAGAAAGTAATTATGTCCTTAACATTACTCATGGACTTGTAGTAATAACCAATGTCCCTTCCTGGACGTTTTGATTTATACTAATAGCTATAATTTCACAACCTCCCCATATAAAATTTAAAAAAAACCCAACTAGTACCAACTCATGTTTAATTAACTACAATAGTGAATGTTCGTTCAAAAGGACTGTTCTAAAAAGAACTTCTGATCAACCGTGCTGAACTTATCTCATCTTTTCATACAATTTTCCACGACAAATTAAGAAAACATCAAAAAGATCCTTATTAGTATTGGGGTTTCTATCGAAGTTGCAAATAAACAAATTAAACTAACATTAAAGGCCATTAACATTTACCAGACCTTTTATCCTGAATATATATATATATATATATATATATATATATATATATATATGTGCGTGAGTGTGTGTGTGTGTGTGTGCGTGAAATGAAGGATTCATTACACAAACACGTTCATGTTTCTGCCCCGTTTGGGTTCACTGCAGGTGAATGATTCGATATATATTTTAGATCCCTATTTAGGACTCTCTTTTGGGGGGAAGGGGGTCTATTTTTCTGAGTGAAGAACTTCCTCTTATTCTATTTATATATTTCCCCTTTTTTCTTTTCCTTGTTTAGTTGTTAGTCACTGCCTGTCATGTTTTACATTGTGGAAATAGTTATAGATTAACAAGGGATGCTTATCGCACATCGCTTTATATCATATTATGTTGTATTCCTGATCTGTACTTGATATATATATATATATATATATATATATATATATATATATATATATGTTGTATGCATCTAGCACTCTATGAAATAAATCCATTACATTTCAGAAGTGGCTTTATATTATTGATATATTATTATATTATGTTATACTGCTAGCCTGATTTGTACCACATATAATGTATGTATATATGCATACATATACATGTGTGTATGTATGTGTATGTGTGTGTGTGTATGTGTGTGTGTGTGTGTGTGTGTGTGTCTGCCTTTGTGTGTGTGTCAGCTAATGATAGTGCGTAGGGGAGAGTCTGTGTTCGGATTAGATCAATAGTTCTGCAGCTCAAAGACGTAAATTGTGTTCATTTAACGCAACAAATATTTGATACTCAACACAATCATCTTTTCTATCAATGCATTTGATTCAATGATGAATAATAACCACATTGATCGAAAATAATCTATATCAAATTTCAGCTACGAAATTATTGATTCACCCTTGCACAAATGCACACATGCACACACACGTATATCAAGAGGGAGAGAAAAAAATAGATATAGATATATATCGATAGATTCTTTTAGAGAAATACACACACACATATATATATATATATATATATATATATATATATATATATATATATATATATATATGTATGTGAGTGTGTATGTGTGTGTTTATACATGTATATTCGAATAAAGGAAAAAAAACGAAAAAAAAATCTTCCTAAAGATCGACATTGTAAAATGGGGTAGAATGAACAGCGCACATTGTCTGCATAAAGAGATAAACTGGTATTAAAGTGAAACGTTCCTCACGTTAGGCAAAGCGTGTATTTGATTTTCAAAAACATTTCTGAAGAAAAAAAAGTTCCGGTAGAGTCACGAGCTTTGATGCCCAAAATGGAACACATTTTCTGTACTTGTGTCCTTCTTTGCATTCGAATAACGAAATATAAATATGCAATGTTAATCTGTTTTGTGATGCCCCAGATATACTTTAATAAAAAAAGAAACATTCCGAGGAATTGAAAAAAAAGGATTCCAATTCATCTTCTTTGCCTGTACATACTTGCTCTACCTCTAAACTTCTCCCACATTAAACCGTTTCCTCCTTCTCTCTCTTCCCCTCTCTCTCACTATCTATTTATCTCTCTCTCTCTCTATCTCTCTGTATATATGTGTGTATGAGTGTAAGGATATATCTATCTATCTATCTATTTATCTATATATATATATATATATATATATATATATATATATATATATATATATATATACATACATATGAATGCATTATTGATTATTTAAAACTATTTGAAATGAATTCCCATTATTACACGGAAAATGAGTTATTTTGCCCAGACAGCGTAAATAGAATAAACAATTAAAACATCATCTAACCTACGACCAATATGTAAGTCGTTTCAACGTTGCGTCGCTCTTCACATCGAGCTAAACAGCCCGACGGAAAGGCGAAGGCTTAAATGGCTGTTTTATCTCCACTCTTCTCATCAAGTGACTCATTCTCCGTGTAATAACAAGAAGTGCTTTCAAATAGTTGACGCATTCAGAAATATTTTATCAGATTATATATGTATTTCCTAATAATATACCCATATATATACATACATACATTTATATATATATATATATATATAACAAATCATGTATGAATGTAACATAATATAATAATATATCTAATGTCATCATCATCATCATCATCATCAGTCTTTTAGCGTCCGTCGTTGGACATAGACCTTCCCCAGACTTCTCTATCATGGGCGTCACGGAGCCAGTACTTCCTGAACTTGTCTAGCTCGTCTCTCCATCTAACATTTTGCCGGCCTCGGTTGCGCATGTGGTCTCAGGGAATCCATGTTGTGAGTCGTGACGTCCATCGATTGTCTGCCATTCTTGCAACATGGACAGCCCACCGCCATTTGAGATTTTTTATGGATTCTATGATGTCTCTAACTCTTGTCTTTTCCTGGATGTACTGTGCTGTTTTGTGGTCTCTCCATGTGAGGCCCAGCATTATTCTTTCATGTGCATGTTGCATGGTTCTCAGTTTACGGGTCTGTCTCTTGGTTAAGTCTCTTGGTTAAGATGGATCTATTCCATGAAGTGCTCAATGCATTCAACATTGAGCATTAAATTGATTCAGAGTAGACTTAAAACTATAATGGAGGATTTGCTATACAAACACGTTTATGTTTCTTCCTAGTCTGGACTTTTCCGCCCAAAGAAGCCAAAACAGGGCAGATACATAAACGCATTTGCGTTGCAAATCTTTGCTCCATTATATATACACACACACGCGCATATATATATATATATATACACATATATATATATACACATATACACAAACACACACACACATATATATATATATACACACATATATATATACACATATACACAAACACACACACACACATATATATATATATATGTGTGTGTGTGTTTGTGTATATGTGTATATATATGTGTATATATATGTGTGTGCGTGTGTGTGTCTGTGTGTGCGTCTATGTGTATGTGTGTGAAACTCTGGATATATTAATCATAAGCAAACAATACCAACCAAAGAAGAGCAACAAAATCCATTGAGTCATAAATCATTCCGAGTGAGTTATAAAATTTGAATTACCTGTTATCATGTAAGAACTGTAACCTACACTATGTTGGTGAAACGACGACTGCTGTGAAAAAACGCATGACAACTCAGTACATCAACAGAGATCGGAAAGTGACTGACTTGCACGACGTAACATCCTAGGGATTAATTGGAGGACTGTTGGTATTAAAATGATGAAATTTTTTAATTTGTTTTTCAGTTAAAGCGTAAAATCTATGACTCTATAAAAAAGATATAAAAAATGTGCAATTGATGAGATAAAGGATATACATATGGATATTGAATAAGGTTATCTTAGAAACAACAATACTACTATTGGGTAACCAGAATAGATTGATATGCCACAAGGTGATGCACGTAGGGATATACATGGATATATAGATAGCTTTAGATATACATATATTTGTATTTGCGTAAACACATACACACACATACATGCATATATATATATATATATATATATATATATATATATATATATATATATATATATATATATATATATATATATATATAAGCGAATGTAGACAAAAAAGATAAGAAAAACATAACAAGAGAGGGAATGAAAAGATACCGATATACTCTACCGTATATGCATATGTACATACTTATCAGATTACCAACTGATAGAGACTGGAAATAACCAGCTATATGGAGATAAATTCCGGCATTTTATAAAAAGCAGTGATTTTTCAGTAATCGAGACGTTGTGACAAGCTTTTAAAATGTATTTAGATTATTTTAATACTTATTTCGTCAAACGTTCTCCTCTATTTCTTCTGCACAAGCAAACATCTTCCGCGAACAAGTTTCAGAAGCTGTCCTCATCTCCGAGACTTCCATATCTCTGTCGTTGTAGTGACAATGGAATGACCAGGACGATCCATTAGAAAATTACAACCGGTAAATATAATACGCAGCATTTGACTTCATTTTGCAAACATCTGATCAGATAAATAGCGTTGTGGTTGCATTTTTGTTTCTTTTTCTGTTTGTTAGTATTAGAAACCGTCAACTGAACCTGTCAGCCAAACCGTCAGCCTAGTTTTCTTCAGTTTCAAAGTTGGTCTCGCTGGTTTTGTGGAGGGCTGATTATTATTATTATTATTATTATTATTATCATTATTATCATTATTATTATTATTATTATCATTATTATTATTATCCTTAATTTTCACACCTGCTGCCAGGGGGTAGTTGCTGGAGACTGAGTGACAGCAAATCCTCTCGTGTTTCTACCCCTTCTCCCAATACTCTCACAGTCCATGGCAGTGCTGTGGTTTGCAATTTTACGCCACTTTCTCGATGGTTATCATAGTCTCAATCATTCCTCTTATCCCTTAGCTCCTCAAATCTTGTTTTCAGTCTTTTTGGTAAGATTCGGAGTGCACCTGCTATCACTGGTACTAACCTGACTTCCATGTTTCACATCTTCTTCAGTTTCCTCGCCGAATCCTGGTATTCCAAAAGCTTTTCACCATCTTTCGTATTCACTTTGTGATTTGCAGGAACAGCTACGTCTTTCCTGGTGTCAATAATGAGAAAAGAACTAGAAGATATAGACAGGAGAGAACCAATAGTACTGAATGAAACCACATTGAAACATACTCTTAGGAAATTAGCCGACTGGAAAGCACCGGGTCCCGACGGGATCCATGGGTATTGGTTCAAAAAATTCACCACGTTACACGGCAGACTCACTCACCTACTCCAGAATTGTCTAAACGAAGGCAAAGCACCAGAATGGATGACTAAAGGCAGAACCACCCTCATCCAAAAAGACCCAGAAAAGGGGAACATAGCAAGCAACTATAGACCAATCACTTGCCTACCACTTATGTGGAAAATCCTGACCGGGCAAATAGCAGAGAGAATATACATGTCAATGGATAGAAGGGGATTACTACCAGAAGAACAGAAAGGGTGTAGGATAGGAACCAAAGGGGCAAACGATTTACTCTACATAGACCAGATGATCTTAAGAGAAGTGAGGAAAAGGAGAAAGAATATCGCAATGGGATGGATAGATTACAAAAAGGCGTACGATATGATTCCACATAGCAGGATACTCGAATGCCTTAGAATGTTCAAAATTAGCGAACCGGTGGTTAAATTCATTGGTAATTCGATGGAAGACTGAAAAGTAGATTTGACAGCCGCAGGGGACAAACTAGCAGAGGTAGGGATAAAAAGGGGAATCTTCCAAGGAGACTCGTTGTCCCCACTATTATTTGTTCCAACAATGATACCGCTTAACAGAATCCTGAAAAACAGCAAAGGATACCACTTCTCTAAAACAAAAGGAAAGGTCAACCACTTAATGTACATGGACGATATAAAATTGTTCGCAAAAAACAGGGGAGAGCTTGAGACTCTGTTCAACGAAGTAAGGGAATATAGTGAGGACATAGGAATGGAGTTTGGAATAGAAAAATGTGCTATCATGGTGATGCACAAAGGAAGGCTTTCAATGACTGAGGGAATTGAACTCCCGGACAACAGCAAGATTAGGGCACTGACCGCACAAGACCGATACAAGTACCTAGGTGTCCTTGAATGTGACACGATAAAACGGGAAGAGATAAAGGAGAAAATTAAGAGAGAATACCTCAGAAGGATAAGGAAAATATTAGAAACCAAATTAAATAGCAGAAATCTAATAAAAGGAATGAACACCTGGGCTGTGTCAGTAGTTAGGTATACAGGACCATTCCTAGGATGGACAAAGCAAGAGCTCCAATCAATGGATAGGCGAACAAGGAAACTTATGACGATGCATAAAGCATTACACCCTAGGGATGATACAGATAGTCTATACGTTAAGAGAAAAGAAGGTGGTAGGGGGCTCATCAGCATAGAAGATTGTGTCCAGAGAGCTAAAGTAGTCCTAGATAGATATGTGCAAACAAATAGTGAAGAAATCATAAAGAGCGCGAGGGATAGTGCGACAAACAATAAAGTAGAAAACAATGGAACAGTACAGCAAACTAGAAAAGAAAAGTGGGAAGGGAAAAAATTGTACGGCGAGTTTAAAAGACAGATAAAAGATATAGCAGACGAGAAATCATGGACGTGGTTACGAAAGGGAAACCTTAAGAGAGAAACAGAATCGCTCATCATGGCAGTCCAAAACAAAAGCATAAGGACAAACTACATAAAAGCAAAAATCGACAGAACACAGACAAACAGCAAATGCCGCATGTGCGGTGAAAGAGATGAGACAGTAAACCACATAACTAGTGAATGTAGCCAACTCGCCCAGAAGGAGTATAAGCATAGACACGATAGAGTAGCAACTATGATACACTGGGAACTAAGTAAACAAATGGGATTCAACCATTGGGAAAAGTGGTATCAGCACAAGCCAGAGGCAGTTTTGGAGAATGACAACCACAAACTACTGTGGGACTTTGACATCCAAACTGACCACCTCATTCAGGCAAGAAGGCCGGACTTAGTAATAGTAGACAAAAAAAGGAAGGCCTGCCAAATAGTCGACGTGGCTGTACCTACAGACCATAGAGTAAAGAAGAAGGAGGGTGAGAAAAGGGAAAAATACCAGGACCTAGCAAGGGAGTTAAAGAAAATGTGGAACATGAAAACCAGGGTAGTACCGGTCATAGTGGGAGCACTAGGAACTGTCCCCAAAACGCTGAGGGAGAGACTGGAGGAGATCGGGATTAGGGGGAGGATAGAGACCGTACAGACCACAGCACTGCTGGGAACTGCACGGATACTGAGGAAGGTGCTAGATATATAAGGACTGCAACGAATCGTAGCTCTGTCATGATATGCGAAAGAGAGAGGAGACGTTAGCTGAAGACCTGAGGAGACTTATTGTCACTCAGCCTTCAGCGATAACCACTGGGCAACCGGTGTGAAACTGTAAATTGCAGAATTACTGCGACCTATGAGTACTAGGAGAGGAGGGCTGGAGACTTGAGGAGACTTGCTGTCACTCAAACTCCAGCGGTTACCACCAGGCAACTGGTGTGAGATTCCAAATAATAATAATAATAATAATAATAATAATAATAATAATAATAATAATCATGACAGTACAACCAAACCATTTTACCGCAAAAAACGGGGCACAGATCCAAGACCTGTGTGTCGTAACCGGCAGGTGTTCCCTTGTTAGCCACCAGGAGGGACCCGGTCGTCATCCTGTGACTGCTGGCCAAAATCTCGGCTCGTGTACCCTTAAGGGCCTTCAGGAGGGACACAGTCGTCACACAGCTACTGTTGGCCCAAACTCGTATACCACTAGCGATATCCAGGGGAAGCGCAGTCCTCATGGGGCGACTGCTATAAAGAACAAGAGAAAGAGATGGACAAGGGAAGAGAATAGACTAGTTATGTACTGTTACTATAAAAGCAAGCCTTCAGTGCGATCTTATAGGGAGCGTATGCTCCAAATATGGAGGGAAAAATCTGCTGTGGAAGTATCGAACCAACGCCTTGCTGACCAAGTAAAGCAAATTCAAAAGAAGAAATGGTTGTCTGAGACTGAACTACTAGAGATTCGCATTAATGTAGAGAGAGATTCAGGTGACACATCTGAAAAATGCCCCCCCAGCACAACTAGTACCAATAACAAAACTAGAATAATCCCCCATGAGACCCCCACAGTAAGCTACGCACCAGAGGGTGATGACGAGGCACCAACGGAAGAAGAGAAAAGCAAAATACAAGCTTTGAAAGAGATCATGCGAGGAGAGAAAACAACACTCCCCTCCCTAAGAGACAAAGATAGAAAGAAAGTCGGAGAAGTGACCGAACAGGTCAACTGCCTCTTACAGCACATAGAAACAGACACCCTCCTAGAACTCAACAACCTAATTTACGCAGGGGCGAAAATGGTAGCACAAAGCTTCACAACACAAGATAGGAACCTGGGCAATAATAGGGAAGGGAAACCCAACTGGGAGAGAAGGTTACAAAGGCAGATCTCCCAACTACAGAGAGACGAAGTACTGCTTAGAAATACACCACACACAGACAGACCACGAGTAAGACTTTATAACAAATAGAAGGTAGCGCAAAAAGGCATCGCAACTGTAGTCGAAGAGTTACACCAGAAAAGACTAGCTAAAGAGGCAAGACTAAAAAGATACAGACTAAGATCGGCCCAATACACACAAAACCGCACATTCCAAAACAATGAGAAAAAGTTTTACCAAGATTTAAATGGGGAAAGAAGGCAGGACATAAAACCAGATGCCACAGAGGCCAAGAACTATTGGAATAGCATATGGGGGCACCCAAAAAGACACAATGTAACACCGCAATGGTTAGGAAACATGAGAAAAGAACTAGAAAATATAGACAAGGGAGAACCAATAGTACTGAATGAAACCACATTGAAACATACTCTTAGGAAAGTAGCCAACTGGAAAGCACCGGGTCCCGACGGGATCCATGGGTATTGGTTCAAAAAGTTCACCACGTTACACGGCAGACTCACCCACCTACTCCAAAATTGTCTAAATGAAGGCAAAGCACCAGAATGGATGACTAAAGGCAGAACCACCCTCATCCAAAAAGACCCAGAAAAGGGGAACATAGCAAGCAACTATAGGCCAATCACTTGCCTACCACTTATGTGGAAAATCCTGACCGGGCAAATAGCAGAGAGAATATACATGTCAATGGATAGAAGGGGGCTACTACCAGAAGAACAGAAAGGGTGTAGGATAGGAACCAAAGGGGCAAACGATTTACTCTACATAGACCAGATGATCTTAAGAGAAGTGAGGAAAAGGAGAAAGAATATCGCAATGGGATGGATAGATTACAAAAAGGCATACGATATGATTCCACATAGCTGGATACTCGAATGCCTTAGAATGTTCAAAATTAGCGAACCGGTGGTTAAATTTATTGGTAATTCAATGAAAGACTGGAAAGTAGATTTGACAGCCGCAGGGGACAAACTAGCAGAGCTAGGGATAAAAAGGGGAATCTTCCAAGGAGACTCGTTGTCCCCACTATTATTTGTTCCAACAATGATACCGCTTAACAGAATCCTGAGAAACAGCAAAGGATACCACTTCTCTAAAACAAAAGGAAAGGTCAACCACTTAATGTACATGGACGATATTAAATTGTTTGCAAAAAACAGGGGAGAGCTTGAGACTCTGTTCAACGAAGTAAGGGAATATAGTGAGGACATAGGAATGGAGTTTGGGATAGAAAAATGCGCAATCATGGTGATGCATAAAGGAAGGCTTTCAATGACTGAGGGAATTGAACTTCCGGACAACAACAAGATTAGGGCATTAACTGCACAAGACCGATACAAGTACCTAGGTGTCCTTGAATGTGACACGATAAAACGGGAAGAGATGAAGGAGAAAATTAAGAGAGAATACCTCAGAAGGATAAGGAAAATATTAGAAACCAAATTAAATAGCAGAAATCTAATAAAAGGAATGAACACCTGGACTGTGTCAGTAGTTAGGTATACAGGACCTTTCCTAGGATGGACAAAGGAAGAGCTCCAATCAATGGATAGGCGAACAAGGAAACTTATGACGATGCATAAAGCATTACATCCTAGGGATGATACAGATAGGCTATACGTTAAGAGAAAAGAAGGTGGTAGGGGGCTCATCAGCATAGAAGATTGTGTCCAGAGAGCTAAAGTAGTCCTAGATAGATATGTGCAAACAAATAGTGAAGAAATCATAAAGAGCGCGAGGGATAGTGCGACAAACAATAAAGTAGAAAACAATGGAACAGTACAGCAAACTAGAAAAGAAAAGTGGGAAGGGAAAAAATTGTACGGCGAGTTTAAAAGACAGATAAAAGATATAGCAGACGAGAAATCATGGACGTGGTTACGAAAGGGAAACCTTAAGAGAGAAACAGAATCGCTCATCATGGCAGTCCAAAACAAAAGCATAAGGACAAACTACATAAAAGCAAAAATCGACAGAACACAGACAAACGGCAAATGCCGCATGTGCGGTGAAAGAGATGAGACAGTAAACCACATAACTAGTGAATGTAGCCAACTCGCCCAGAAGGAGTATAAGCATAGACACGATAGAGTAGCAACGATGATACACTGGGAACTAAGTAAACAAATGGGATTCAACCATGAGGAAAAGTGGTATCAGCACAAGCCAGAGGCAGTTTTGGAGAATGACAACCACAAACTACTGTGGGACTTCGACATCCAAACTGACCACCTCATCCAGGCAAGAAGGCCGGACTTAGTAATAGTAGACAAAAAAAGGAGGGCCTGCCAAATAGTAGACGTTGCTGTACCTGCAGACCATAGAGTAAAAAAGAAGGAGGGTGAGAAAAGGGAAAAATACCAGGACCTAGCAAGGGAGTTAAGGAAAATGTGGAACATGAAAACCAGGGTGGTACCGGTCATAGTGGGAGCACTAGGAACTGTCCCCAAAACGCTGAGGGAGAGACTAGAGGAGATCGGGATTAGGGGGAGGATAGAGACCGTACAGACCACAGCACTGCTGGGCACTGGACGGATACTGAGGAAGGTGCTAGAGATATAAGGACTGCAACGAATCGTAGCTCTGTCATGATATGCGAAAGAGAGAGGAGACGTTAGCTGAAGACCTGAGGAGACTTATTGTCACTCAGCCTTCAGCGATAACCACTGGGCAACCGGTGTGAAACTGTAAATTGCAAAATTACTGCGATCTATGAGTACGAGGAGAGGAGGGCTGGAGACTTGAGGAGACTTGCTATCACTCAAACTCCAGCGGTTACCACCAGGCAACTGGTGTGAGATTCCTAATAATAATAATAATAATAATAATAGTTATAATAATGTTGCAGCTCTTCTTCTTCTTCTTCTTCTTCTTCTTCTTCTTCTTCTTCTTATTATTATTATTATTATTATTATTATTATTATTATTATTATTATTATTATTATTATTATTTTCCGTAATGCAAAGGTCCAAATAACTGAACAATCTAATATATATATATATATATATATATATATATATATATATATATATATATATATATATATATACTGGAAGCCATAATGCATTTGTTAAAAATTTTGCACAGTTTATTCACATTCTTTTACTCACTTTAAGGCTCAATAGTTGTTGTGCAGCTAAAATTACCAGTCGACTTTCTTGCTCAGAGAAAGGTGCTCTTATATCTGATCGTCATTCACAGCTGCCAATTGCTCACAAAAGCGTTGCGTAGTAAAGGTTTACTCAGGTTGTAGCAATTTGTGAAAAAATCCCTTCAAACCTCACCAAACTCAGTGAAATCAGTGTAAAACTCAGTTAATGTGCGTTTAGATTGAGAATTTGTAGGGGTTTTATGGTCTTGAGAAGATATTATTCATTTTGGGTCATCATGAAAAATGTATTCCAAGAGACAATCTAATCCCAAATGAGAAAAACCAAAAAGTTGAAGTCTCTTCCATTATTCGGTAGCGTAAATTATTGCGAAGTTTTTCCGAGTTTTCTAAATTTCTCCTATTGCTTATAAACAGAGAAACATTTCTAAATTTTTGCAACTGAAGAAGTTTTGTATCAACTAGAGGATAAGAAAAAGCTCTTCAGACACTGAAGAGAAAAAAGGCGGAGAAAGGTTGGAAGTACGGGAAGTAAGTAAGAGTCAATGAAGGCAAAGGATTGTTGAGAGAATGAAGAAGGTGGAGTAGACAGATACAATTGAGTGTGAGGAGATCTCGACGGATAGAGAGAGGGGATATAAGTGAGATAAAGGGTAAGTTGTAAATGAGAAGGAGTAGGGACAGATGCGAAAGTATCTTAATTGATATCGAAGGAATGAAAAAAAATGATCTTACAGTGGAAAAGGAGTAGCGGGAGAAGAAAAAAAAGAAGGGAGGAGGAAAGGGCGACAGTCGTGAGACCAAGGAGTTGGTAGGGTTTACAAGTAATGGTTTCAGTTCTCTTCGTTCAGTCCGGCCCCAAATTTAATGTGTCTCTGTTGACAAGCTTAATCGGATTTTAGGGCAGTGTGCGTGGGTCAAGTCCTCTTAGTCTTCAATGGCTTTTTACTCTGAGGTGCTCTGGAACTGAGGAACGGAAGGTCGGAGACGTTTCGGGTGTTAGAGTGCCAGGCTGGGTGAGAGAGAGAGAGAGGTAGACAGATTTGCCGAGGTCAGTAAAGTGAAATACGGGAGATATCATTTGTGCCTAGGAAGTACGCGAGTAAATCAGCTGTCGTCTGAGGGCGCTGTGGGGCCCCAGAGTGCCTTGACTTGGGTCCTTTCTAAACGTTTACCGGTAGAATTTTCAGTGCTGGATTTTGATAGGAAACATATGCAACACAATATGAATCATCCCCATTTTTCTCTAAAATAGGATCAGCATACTGAGGTGAAAATGAAAGTATAAGAAAATCTGATAAAATGATGGTTTTTAACGCAACGTATAATTCAAGAGAGAAAAACTCAGTTATCCGATACTTTTGTTTTAGTAAAAACTATACAATATTTTTCCTTGATTACATTCTTCTCAAACAAAACTTGGCTTGTAGAGAGGGGGGAGAGGGGGAGAGGGGATCTAAAACGATAGCACTGGAGAGAAATAGAGAAAAATATTAGTTCTATGCGCTTGTGTGTGTTTATGTGTGAGTGCAGAAGTGCATGCGCCTCTCTGTGTGTACGTGTGTGTGTGTACTAGTTAATCCCAATAAAAGATATATTTGAACTCAAGCGGAATAATCCATCGTTTCAAATCGGGGAGTTGAAGATTTTTTTTTATGAGCATAAAAAAATGAAGTATGTGTGACGACCAAAAGTTCGATGATAAGCCAAGTCGTCTCGAACACCAATTTGCTGGGCGTCCTGTACTTGCAGTCTTGATAAATCACTTTAGGCGCGTAGCATACCATTACAACTGTGATGAATTTCATTCTTATTGGATATTCTAAAATTGTGACCTTATGCCGTACTAAATGACCCTTAGGACATAACTCGATGCATTTCCCCAAGAAAAAAACAGCTAACTAATTCAGCTGATCATTCTCACCCAAGTGAGATTGATCATCACTGAGCGCCCCACTATTTTGGTTGTGTGAAAATTAAGCTTCAATAAGTATCGTGGCCCGGCTGCAGAGGAAGAGCTAGCAACCTTGTATAGATTCCAATATCTATCTTTCGTTTGTTTTTGGGGTTTTTTTTTTTGTAATTCTCGCGCATGTTTAATACTCCCTTTCCGATTCTTTTCGATCTCATTAATCGAACAATGAGAGTCAGTCGTTCGTCTTCCTCAATGCTAAATGGAAGTGTGACCATCATTTATGAGCCATTAGTAATGAATCCCGGGGACCATTTAATCGTAATGCCTTATGCCAATATTTTGAATCGTTCAGGTCTTCGGGGTCGGAATGAGTGGCTACATCTGGGCATGTGGAGAGTCGAGATAAAAAAAAAGTGAATAAACCATGTTGTGAATCTGAATTAACAAAATAAACAAAAGAAAATCCATGAATAATGGGATGAATGAAATAAGAAAAGAAAGAATAAGAAATGAAATCGAAGTTGAGTTGAAAGTAATACGAAGAGATGACCAGGACTCCAGGGGAGAAAAACTGTGGTAAATTGAAGATCATGAAGAATAGATAAGGAATTGATGAATGAATATATAGCGAGAGTTTGGGGAATTTCAAAGAACATGCTTCAATCGTAGAGAAGAAGGGAAGGAGTGGGGGGAAAGAAGGAGGACGAAAGAAGGAAAACGGAAAAAAATACCCAAAGAACGAGAAGGAGGGAGGAATCTAAAAGAAAGAAAATTGGGTAAGGTAAAAAGAAAGAGAGAATGGAGTATAGAAATCATCATGAAATAAATAGAGAAAGAGAATGAAAAGAAAGAAAATGCAATGATGACAAAAATGAAATAAGAATAAGAAAAGAGAGAAAAAGGAAACTGATAAAAGGGCAAAATGGAAGAAAATAGAAGGTGGAGAGAAAGATGAAAGACAGGAAGCAAAAGGAAGAAGAAAAGAGAGGAAGGAAAAATCGGAAAAAAACAGGTTGGACAAGACGGGAAAAAAAAGAGAAATAAAATCCGTGATTCAGAAAAGAGAAAATGAATGAAAGAAATTGATATGAAATGAAGAAAGATAAAGAAAAATAAAAGGAGTAAATTAAGAAAGTAATACAATCGTGAAAGAAAGACAAAGATTGAAGGAAAGAGAGAAGAAACTGACAATGCAGAGTGACTAGGATCCGTACAAGATGGAAAAAAAAAGAAAGATTACTTGACACAAGGAAAATTCTGTCGAAAAAAAAACGAATGAGAACGGAATGAGACAAAACATGAAAGGAAAAATAGTGAATGAAACGCAGCAAAAGAAGATTGAAAAAGAAAATTACAGAAAATCCTTTCCATACAGAATGGATGGAATGCCCCGTGATAGTGCAGGGTCCCCACATAACCCGGTCGCCAATGTTTGAGCGTAGAGAATTAAAATATGAAAAATTGCAGCATTTCCTATATTCACATTTATCTTATAGATTATCAGCTTTTAAATAATTTTGAACATCGTATACATAATAAAATCTTGTACTGAAATTGTGACCACAAAGCCCGAAGAATTCTATTCAAGATCGTTGGAAAGTGTTTATTGCTAAAAAAGGGTCATATTTTGATTACTTATTGCTTTTTTTATTTTTTATATCATCTTTCGGCATTTTTTCGCAAATCGTTGCTGGCTGTGATTATCATCTTTTAAAACATGTATAGAAGGCTGAAATTGACTAAAACGTCTACGTCTTAATACGCCTAAAAGAAATTAGACGAGATCACACCATTTGTCATATATATATATATATATATATATATATATATATATATATATATATATATTACCAAAAATATGTGATTATTGAATTGAATAAGTCGCAGACAGCGACGATTTGCGAAAAAATGCTAAAAAAAAAACAGTACGTAATCAAAATATCATTGCTCAAAAAACGACATTTTGTATGTAAGAATCAGAGAATTCGTCTCAGATGACTAACAGAGAAACGATCGTTGAAATACACTATACTGGTCGCTATACTTACTCTCTTCCTCATTGAAGAACCAATTGATTAACCAGAAGACTTTCAGCTATTGGCAAGAGTTTGGCCATCATTACTGTTATAGCCTCTCTTATTTTCCTGAGTTCACTCCACTTGGCACCGACTCAGTTTTTCAAACACCAACCACCTCTATGAATTTGCATCTCAATGGCTTCGTTACTCAACACGAGTTGCCTTTAGCTGCCCGGCAAGGTTTTACCAAGTTGGCGTGACAGCTCTATAAGAGGGCCCACGATACAATTAATAGATTTCAACTCAAACCCAATGAGATTAAGAAAAGCTATTCATTTTTATGTTCAATCCTCGTATTCATTTATTCAAATAAGCCATGTGTGGTCACCGGCCTGGGCCGAAGTGTGAAGTAATTGTGACGAAGGAGAAAATGACGTTATAGAGTAGGATGAGGTAGTTCAGCAGTATTGTTACATGATGAATAGAACCCTCCCCCACAGCGAAAATGTTGTCTTTTTGGAAGAAAAGGTTTCTATGAAGTAAAAGGAAGTAACAGAAATATTTCTAAGGCGTATTTTCGTACGATAGATAGAAAGTGCTGGTCCAGTTCAACAGTATAGTGTTTTTGAACAATGATTTCTTTAATGAAGCGAAATGAATTACCAAAATTCTTCGGAGCTGTAGTCTTTCAGAATGGAAAGAAACAGAGTATTCCACACTCACTCCATAGTGAAAAACGTTCTAAAAACACATTTTGACGATCGAAAATCACTCAGTTTTTTTTTCATTCTGTAAGTACGTGCATTCTAAGGATACTTTGATACTATGCCACTGGCTACAAGGCAGAACTTTGGTTGTTTAG
This sequence comes from Thysanoteuthis rhombus, assembly GCA_963457665.1. NCBI lineage: Eukaryota > Metazoa > Mollusca > Cephalopoda > Oegopsida > Thysanoteuthidae > Thysanoteuthis > Thysanoteuthis major. Next base: position 71,102,668 of record OY735201.1, on the reverse strand, counting down.
AAGGAACAAACATACAGAATCAGACTTTTAGCATCATGCATTTACAAACATACATATACGCACATATATATATATATATATATATATATATATATATATATATATATATATATATATATATATGACCTTACCAAAAGGTTGACACTCAAACTGAGGACCATTCAACGTCTGCAAGATCACAAAAGAGCACAGTAGATCAGAGATATCATAGAATTCATCAGAAAACTGAAAATGCAGTGGGCAGGTCATGTTGTAAGAATTTCAGACAACCACTAAACATCATGACTCACAACGTGGATCCCTTGAGATCAAATGCAAAATTGTGGCCAGCAGGAAATAAGATGGTGCAACAATTTGGACCGTTCAAGAGGATATTGGTGCCGCAATACCTGCACGAGAAAGATCTGGCAAATCTCCAGGAAAGTTTATGCACTTTAAAAGGCAGATGATTGCAATGATGATATCTATTGCCTTGTGAACGCAAAGGTTCCCATTAACTCTCTCTCTCTCTCAGTTTCGTTTGAGAAAAATGTAATCATGGAAATACTGTATAGTTTTTCCTTGAACAAACGTATCAGATAACTGAGTTTTTCTCTCTCGAATTACTTTTTACGTTAAAAAGATTCATTTTATCAGATTTTCTGATTCTATTACTTTAATCCAAGGCAGTGAAGAAGTTATCCAGACAAGAGAAGAAACAAAACACTTTATTATCTATGAAACTGAACTTCCGATTGTCTAGTCCAGTTCAGTCCAAATAATTTGTCACGTGGCCTCTTTACTGTATTGTATTTTCAAATCAGTACGTGAAAATGGTTAGTTGAATAAGAGATCAGTCCATTTGTAAAGATCTAAGGAAAAGATAGTCAGTTAGTCAGCTAAAGCTAAAAAGCTGATTGGCCTGACTATCAATATAATCAGTTGCAGTGGTCAGCTTTTCACTTAAGTAATTCACTATTTAATCAGATAAAAGAACAGTCAATAATTCAGATGGTCATTTAGTTTATTTGCTGAGTGTTCAGTCAGCGAAGAAATGAGCATTCAAAGCAATCGGTAAGTCTCGGCAGAAATGTAACTTGAAAGGGCAGTCTGTTGAATAGCTGATGAATACTTCCTCATTGGCTAGACACAAGTTCAGTCAATCATTGTGATGTTTATTTTCAAATTGTGTCATACGCAGCGTTCAGTTGTCCAATGAATCGTGCTTTCGATTACGTCACTGGCAGTTTCATCAAAGAACTCTGTGATCAACTTCAGGGCAATATATTTGGAAACATATTTCGTTCGGCACCAGAATTAACCGAGTTGCCAATCTAAGAGCCCAACACTTAAATGAATAAAGAAAAAGAGCGCAGTACAGGACTCAAACCTGCAGCACTCATGAAGCAATCTTAAGGTGACTCTGCTCGAATGACTGAGCAAACGATGCCTTCAGTAAGCAGAAGTTTGAAATGAAACGCGAAATATGTATCCAGATAAATTATCTCTACAAACACACACGCATATATATATATACACACACACACACATATATATATATATATATATATATATATATATATATATATATATATATATATTGTTGAAAGTTTTGTAGCTTCAAATATCAAAATCTTTTTAATTATATTCGTATAGAAAGTTTTTCATCCTTAGGTCAATCGATATATATATATATATATATATATATATATATATATATATATATATATATATATATATATATATATATATATATATAAGACTATCATAAATTTATATGTCTGTACAAGTGTTAACATTGAAATGAGTTTACATAAATACTCATGCGCATATACATACAAATGAACGCATATTCATACACATACATATACACTCGTTACCAAACAGAACTCTGCTCTCGTACACGCGTGTGCACACCTTTGCATACATAGTGAATTGATTAGATCAGAGAAGGCTCTTGGTGTCTCACTATAATTTCTATTCAATTCAGAATCATATGAATAATTTGATGGGCGGACTGCTATTCAGGGGACGAATCAAGATAGAGACTTTGATAAAAGAAGAAATTAAAACAAAACTTACGATGAAATGGAGAATAAATAGAAACAAAGATGGCGCCACTCCTCTCTTTTGTTCTGACAGTCTTGATATAATGGCGGGAAAAACAAAAGAACGAAACAAAAAAAAAAAGGAAAAGAAAAAATGCAATTCAATTTTTCCTGTCCATGTCGTTTGACAGCCAGAATCCCCCAAGAGACTCTCCACAGTCGCCGAGATCCTTTACAACGGTTTACAAAACCCTTCTGAAGATCTCGCAAGAAACTATAAGTAGTGAAATGTCTTGCACGTACTGTTGTCCAAGTCATTATAGAGTTGGGGCAGGAAGACATATTTTCTGAGTTGTGTTGCTGATGGAGAACTTTGATAAGCATGGCCGAGAGGAAACAGAAAGAAAATTGGATGCAGAAAGGAAAGAAAGATGGATAGACAATAGAGACTCCTGTAATCCAGTGGGACACGTGTAATGAGAGAGATTGTAATGATCTTCTGTTGTTGTTGTATTTTGAAAATAGCGAATATACTATAGAGAAGAGCCACAGAAGAATATATATATATATATATATATATATATATATATATATATATATATATATATATATCAAACAAGACAAAACTTAAAGGATTCCCGCCATAGCGTGGTGATTAGCAAGTTTGTATCGTGGACTAATTGTAATGAGTTTGATCCATATAAGTACTCAGCGAATTTGGCCTTGTGCCAGACTCAAGCTCAGCAAATGACTATTGGGAAAAGAGAACTATTTTAAAGAGGAGAGAAGAAGAAACACAATGATAAAGAATGAAAGAAGTTATTTAAATGTAAATAATAAACACAGAGGAAACTGTTCATACATCATTTCAATCAAGACGAATATCGGCAACTGCGATGTGAAGAACTGCCAACATTCCCCGTTTTACGTGTGTAATTAAGTTGTCGCGATCTGACAGTCTGGAGATTCATTATGATTTTTCTCATTGATTCTCTCATTGACATAACGCGAATTCGTCTTACACGGGTAAAAACTTGGACGAATAAATCTCATGAAAAGAGGTTTAACTGTAGATATTTTGCTCGTTTAGCAGACCAATTCTCAACTCTAGTATTTGATCTTCATTTGATTACCTTACTTCTCTGTTCTTGAGCCAGACTCAATTAAACCTAATTAATTTTTTGGGATCCCCACTGTGGTTTGGAAATTAGTTTTGCTTGGTTATTACAACTGCAGAAAGATTGATTCTGACCTGCTGCTCAACACCTTTTGGGTCAGTGCTGCACGAAGTTAATCGTTGCATTATTCATAATGTATAAAACGCCAGATTCTGTAACTTGCTGTAAAACGTTGGTTACAACACTCATCTTGCAGACAATTACTATTGAATCGAATTCTATCTTCAATCGGTGCTTAACTCATGTAGCCTTGTACCATACTCAGCTAAGAGGCATCCCGCCCTGAAGTTGTGGTTAGCAAACGGGTTGCGCATACCAATTACTAATGGAGTGAGTCAAATCCCCAAGTGACAAAACTGAAAAATTTCAAAAGATGAAAAGTATAAAAGAAAGAGAGAGAGAAAAAAATGAACGAAAGAAAAAATTGAAAAAAAAGATTAGAAAAAAATGAATAAAAAAACGTCAGGTAAAAACAAAATAAATAAGGAGCAGATTCTGATTAATTGGCGAAAGAAACTGAATGAATGTATGAAAGAGGGAAATAAATAAAGTAAGAAAAAGAGAGGGTGTAAGTATGGCTGAAATGAAAAACGAGAAAGAAGGAATAGAAAACAAAGGAAAAAATGAGATGATGAAGAAAGAAAAAAGAAATACATTAATCAAGGAATTGAATGATGATAACTCAAAAGAAGAATTCAACCGAAAAAAAAGAAAGATTAAAGGAATTGATGGAAAATTTGTTTCTAGTGAAGGAAGGGACGAAGGATATTTGAAAAAAGAAAAAAAAAGACAGGAATTGAGGAGGGATGAGAAGAAGAAAGGAAAGAAGGAAGAACCGAAGGATGGAAAGAAGGAGAGAAATGAATTAGGAAATATTAATTTTTTTAAACAGTGTTTTTCCAACAGGAAGGAACTAAATTGATAGAAGAAGGGAGAAAGGAGCAAAGCAAGGAACTAAACTACGAAGGAGCTAAAGAGAAAATGAATCAATTTTAGAAAGGAAAGAAAAAAGATTTTTGGAATTTTTTTTTTTTTTTTTGATAAATTAGAGAGGGTGAAAGATGGAAGGCAGAAAGGTGGATTGAGGGAAAGAAATCAGTTCTAGCAAAAGAAGGATTTTTTCAAGACAAATTGATTGAAAGAAGAGAGAAAGGGAAAGAGAGGAAAAGGAAAGAAGGAAGGAAGGAAGGAAATACACTATTTTGCAAAGGTATGAGAGACACAAAAAAATAAAAACTCCAAACTGATGAAGAAGAATAGAATAAATGAAAAATAAGAAAGGAATTGGTGAGAAATTGAAACAAATCAAACGAGTGAAAGAAGGTAAGAAGCAAGGATTGTTGAATGCAAAGACGGAAGGAAGGAAATAGGGAAGGAGGGAAACAAAGAAAGTAATGAAGGGAAGAAATTGATTCGAGCAAAAGAAAGAAAGAATTCAAACGAATGAAGAAAGAGAGGAAAAATGGGGAAAAGAAATCAATTAAAGCGACTGTCCTTTCAGGTCGCTCTTCTTTCTCTCTCTCCCATTCAGGGACTTATCGAGACGTTTCCTCCTTAACCACAATGAGCGCGCCATTGTTTACAATAACGGACTTCATATCAAAGTCTTCACAGCCATCTCAGCTTTCAATAAAACGATGGTCGTTACGGAAACATTGGCTTATCATCGGAGAACAGCCAGAAGCCTCAAACAAAGAAGATTGCATGGATGTCGACTAAGGCAAACATTTCCACTTTTCATTCTAGCATGAGTGGAATCTTCACAGGGTATCATTCTTCATCTAAGACAATTCATTTAAATCATAAAATGAGAGAGATACATGAGAAATAAAAGCCAAACTATTTCATAATGAGTTAACCTGTTCACTATGAAGTTTATTTTTAACAGCAACGAAAATCGACAGTTCAATGAATGTCATTTTTTTTTGTTTAAACTAAATGTGAATAGGTCAATTGCTTTCATAAGAAAGGAACAAAGGAAATGTGCGCGAAGAAAGAGGTATGATTATTTCTTTTTTACGTCACGCTACGTCATTTGAATCGTTCATTGAATCAATCTTCGAAATAAAAAAACAACAACAATTGAATCCCTTAACAGCCTCTCGTTATTCTTTTTTCCTTTTTTCATTCAATCGGGGACAAATAATTTTATTACGGGAACAAATGTTGCCAAATACTGTTAGAAACTGTGTAAGCAACGTTGCAGTTTGTTTTTTAACTGAGTCTGTGTTTTCTCTTGCAAATGCTTTAACTCAATGCCATCTTTTTCTCCGTAAAACAATGATGGGAATAGAAATTGATCATTGTATGTTTAAAACGGTTTTATTTTCAGACAAATTAGCCAAGTACATAATCTCTATTCAGAATAATATATTCATAGATTTATATAAGAAAAAGAAAAAATAATTCACCATCGATGAATATCTTGTCCGTGGCATAAAGCAAACTTTTGAGAAGAGGTTGAATGTATGTTTTATCTATAACATCCTTCTGGAAAGACTTGACAATAACTTTTTCCTTAACTCCAAACCCTCTGACATATGTGAATAGATGGACAGTAAATACCTAATGTTCTCACATTATTTCAAACGTTTCTGTCGGTAACGAGACGCATCCTCTCTTCCTGTATCACCCATAATTTGACCTTCGCGTATATTATGCAGGTATTTTCTCGAGTGTTAAATCTGATCCACTGTCCATTCAATCTTAATAAAAAATTAAAAAAAGCAGATAATCAACTCAGTACTTGACAGTGCAAAGTGGTGAAACAATTAAAAAGGAATTGGCAAACAGGAGTTTTTTCGGAGGCGGTTTATGCTAACTTAGCTCTAATCCCCTAGCTAAGGGAAACTAGTAGCGAATTTCGAGCCCATTAGTCCAATAAGACAGTCCATTAGACAAGGTTTTTTTCTGACAGAAAAAAACCAGGAGTTTAGCTCTTTGAGAGATCGGTGGCAAACTCTACTTCTTTTCTCCAACAGCCCCAAAAGTTGTGATTTCTCATCATGCTAGTGGAAAATGTCCTTGGAAGTCGAGATATTAAGATTGTTCCAGTGCAACAACCTTCCTAAGAACATTTACGGACGGGTTGCTATGCAAATCTCTGCACTGCCACTGACGTCATCAAAACGATGGTCAACCAACAACATCATTGAGATGAGGCTGTTATAACAACGTCTGTCCGTGAATCGCGCATATACTCAACCAATCAGATCAAAGATGAAGCAAAACGACCGGACCCTCTTTAATCCAGCCTCTGAATTTGCCGGCACTAAATGCGGATATAGTAAAAGTTATAGCTTTCATGAACCAATGAAATATTCAATGCTGCTAACGTACGGTTTGCTTTCTTCCAGCCTTGGATGGTGTCGATGTCCGGTTTCCCATTTGGACTTCATCGTTTGGCTAAAAGCATAAAAGATTTATCAGGAAGAAAAATTTAAATAGTACAGGTCCTTTGTTTCAAATAGTGATGCCGTAATATTCACAGGCTTTTCCATTTTTTGTTTTGCCCCATTTTCGTGTTTAATATCTCCATATCTCATCCCAACTCTCTCTCTGTGTTTTCAGGTTGAAGTTGAATTATTTTATTTTCTATTGTGAGTTGATTTCTGTTCTTTTTATCTCATAACCCTGGAACTTCATTAATGTGTTAGGTATGTTAAGGAACTTAATCTCCTAAAGACTTCCGAAAAAAAAAGAGAAGGAAAATACTATCACACATCATTTGTGAGTCTCTAATTCGTTAGTTGTCAAACACGTGAATGTAACGAGATGATAATATTCTAACATTCAGAAAAATACATCTTGATGCAAGTTAGTTATTTTTCATAGAAGTCACTTAAGGCAATTAAGTGATTACTGATTTTTCAGTGACACAGATACAAGGACAAATTTATTGCAAACGACGGTAAAAGGATTTGATGTTTTGTAAGTGTCAATTTCATGACCACACACATGGTATGCCTTGGGTGAACATGATTGAATTTAAACAAGTCAGTAAATATTTAGAAAAAAAGGAGAAGACGTTAAAATATGGTATTTCAAAAAAAATTAAAGGATAATATGCGTATGTATTCACATAGACCCACGCATTCAGATTTAGATACACATAAATATGTATATATTTAGACATGTACACAATTGTAAATATACAAATCGGTATATATATATATATATATATATATATATATATATATATATATATATATATATATATATATGTATATTCAAATATTAAAGTAGAGCCCCCACTACAGACATATACACAAATATACGTATAAATCTACAAACATACATATATATGTGAGCTTGCTTGAAAAAAATGGATATATATATATATATATATATATATATATGAATGTTTGGATATATGTATTATTTAGTTCTCCACGATGAATTCATGCCAGTGTTGGGATCGTCAGGTTATTTATTACTCCTGAAAAGATGCTTCCTATAAATAGGGCTTTGAGACGGCAGATGATGATGGGATACGTGGAAATATCCAGATGAAAATATTCCCAGTAAAAATGTTCGTTGCCTATAGCAACACTTCAGAACGCTGTACACTCTGCTTAGAAAGAAAGTGGTTATAATCACCTTCTATCAACAATACAAACAGCTTAGTAAGATATCGGAGCTTAAATCCAAATGCAGAATGAAAACAAATTTCTTTTGATGCCACACCAAAGATCAACAATCCCCTGGCTAAAAGTCGTTTTTACGATAATAATAATAATAATAATAATAATAATAATAATAATAATAATAATAATAACTGTCATTTCCCAATATGAATACGTCTCTATGGAACAGGTTGGTCCCTATTTCTCCTTATTGTGCTGTACCAAACAATAGAAAGTGATGGATATACAAGAAAGTGTCTGTTATATAGAGCACATGTCTCGTTTCAGGTGGGTTTAGTTGTCAATAATTACATCAAGTTGATATAAAGCTGCTACATAGTAGAGATTCAGATGATGTGTCTCGAAAGCGGGGTCTTGTCTTTCTTTCAAGAGTTCATTATGATTATTTGTCCCCCGTCTCTTCAATTAAAGTCATACGGCAAATATGAATATCTTAGATATTTGTTAGGACGCTATGATGATTCACCAGGGAATATGTGTTAGGTGATAATTTCTATTACAAAAATAGCAAAAAAATACCAAATATCGTTGACTAGTGTATGTGTGAGTTCACTGATCGATTGCGTTAAACTGAGAGATGACTACCCATTCGATACATTTCCAATTATTTTTGTTATTGTCTTTTTAATAAGGTGAGCATGTTGTGAGTCAAAATTATGGCCTAATTTGTTTTAATGCATTTTGAATACTTTGGAATGGTCGTCTACTTTGAATGCTCGGTAGTGTTCATACAGAAAATATTGCGTGAAAAAAATACTTCGCTTTCAAGACACATGATCCAAGTCTCCACAATTTAAACAACTTAAAACCCTCTTAATGTAATCATTAATCACTAATCATAAGGAAAACCGGACATAGACTGCGTATAACAGACAATTTTGTATGACTATCACGATGAAGCCAGGATGAACTGGCAAAACGTCAAAATGATCAGGAAAATCTCATTCGTTTTTTTGAATGGTCATTCCAACCTTTTCCCCTCTCTTTCTCTTTCCCCCTCTCTTTCCCCCCCTTCTCTCTCTCACTCTTTCTATATATATATATATATATATGATAAATAGTAGAATGTGGATTCGCTACACAAACTAGCTCATGTTTCTGCCCTGTTCGGGCCTCATCAGGCGAAGCACTCTATGAAATAAATCCATTACAGTTCAGAAATAGCTTTATATTATTGATATATAATATTATGTTATACTGCTAGCCTGAATTGTACCACACTCACACACACACACACACACACACACACACACACACACACACACACATATATATATATATATATATATATATATATATATATATCCACTGAAATCACTGGCTATGAAAACAAACCTTGTTGTTGTTCAAATACATATGAGCAGTTCAATTTAAATGAAAACAAACCATAATTTATTCAAAAAGTACTGCGCAGTTTACACAGAAATTAATTTACTTGTTTGTCAACTGTTTCAAATAGCAATGTGAGTTTGCTTTTTCAATCTCCTTCACTGATACTTAACAAGACTATCTTTTTGATTTTACAATTCAATTCTGTTAAAAGAATTCCTTTCAAGAAACTTAGCATCTAGAACCACATAACATGACATGTTATGTTGATTGCAATAAAATTTGTGAATAGTTGCGTAATGTCTTAGTTTTTAACTCGATTCAAAGCAAAATGTTTGTTCGTTCAAGTACTTATGACGGATAGTGTAAGTATGAATTTCTGTATATACACGTGTGATTACTTGGATATTTATGTATAAATAATATGAAACAGTTGGAATTAGTCCCCGGAGATCTATTCCTTTCATGCATACATATCATATGCAGTGCGCAAAACAGTGATTATACGTACGTATAAGTAATTCTAATTAATATGCAAATAATGATATTGGCTTCTACCTTTAAATAAAAGCGTTTATCTGGCCCGATCTAGCATCAAAGACTGTATGACTAATTCCAACACTCACAGAACTTATCCTAATTTTTCTTTGAAACTCAATTTCCAAAGAAGGCTTTGTACCGTAACCCTGTCTATTATGAGTTAAGCTACTTCTTTCCCGGGGTAGAGTAACAGATTTGGGCAATGCCTCTTTTGGTTTGATTGGCATTCGATCAATTTCTGCTTCTCTCCAGATTCTGTTTGCTCGTTTAGGTTTGATCATGATATCCGTCTAGTAAAATACTGATAAACGCCAGAATATATCGAAAAATCTAAGGTTCCAACAAGAAGATGTTTCAATTTATCAGAACCTGACTGGGATATTTTCGATCTGCAAAAAAGCCAAGTAATTTATTATAAAATGCCGAAGAAGGCACTGGCCGAAATATAGTGATCAAAAAACGATAAGGATACAATTGTCATAAATTGTAATGAAGAATTAATTTCATTACAATTTATGACAATAATTCTTCTCTGAACTTCAGACAGGGAGAGAAGCCAGAAAACCCATTGGGTGTGAGGTTATGATTAAAACAACGAAGATAGGCCTACTCGTCTGAATAATTCATGAAATTAAGACAATGAATAATCTCAGAACTTTTGATGATGAGGTGTGCTGACAACTCCACTGGCTGTAATGTAATCAATAAAACAACAATGATCAGGATATTTGTTTGAGTAACTGAATGGTTCATGACAAAACAACGTCTCAAGACAAAGAGATTATGAAACTAGTCTGAATGGAAATCATTGTGAAATCATTGCAATGATTCATCTAGAACTATAGCAGTACCACTAGATGAATATTGAAGGAGAGTCTGTGTAAAAAAAACTTCATTTATCTAACTAGAGGGGGATATAGTCAAACTTCCCATTGAATCGGAGGTTGCAGTTAACATCCTCACCCAATTTAGGTAACACTACTCTTCACTGATTGCATTTCGAAAATTTAATGTAAAATCATGCACTCCCTATGTCATCTATAGTCACTCCTTTGCTTACCCACTTCTCTTACAACTGGATAGTGTAATTCATTAACAGTACTTAATATTCGGTACCGTCAAACACATGTTCTTATTAGTTTATGAACACATAATCTTCGGAATATGTTCAGTACGAAAATTTTTGTGATTGTTTTGGGAGTTTGAGCCTGCAGCATCCATGATTGTATAAACAATGTTTTATTAGATTATTTGACAGCAAAATTGAGAGCATCATATTCATAAACATCCCTCTCGTGTGTGAGTGATTGGTCAATGTCTGAATCTAGTTAAAATGATAATTTTCAAGGCAAGTAACTCCTTCCTTATCACCTGGAAGTTTGGAATTACGCAATATTCCCAACTCAAATTCTCACCCTCTTTGGCCCTGTGCTAGACTGTAAGTAAATATGTATAGATATATCTTTGCAATTACTCAGATATAGACATATTTTATACCAAAGTAGCTATTCCAATTCATTGTGCATACTGTTCGCTAGAGATGAACTCGACTTTTTTTATACTCATATTGTGACCCAAAGTCAATCGCATCTCGTCCTGATTCTCTTTGTTGGTAAAACCATAGTCATGTAACTATCAGTCATTCACTCTAACAAAAAAAAACTACCTTACATTTCAGAGCAAATGTCAAGTGCTCCCATAATGCATTATCTGCTTCCGGTTAGATGACAGTGATACAAAAGACGACCTATTTCATTCCTCTTGGACGCCGTTACATCTGCACACTTCCGGCAAAGGGTCCCTCTCGTAGATATTCTTGTCTCCAAGTCAAGTGCGTCCCGTGGCGAGGCACATAACCTGTTACCAGGAAGAACGGCTGCCTCTTTGTTCCGCTCTTACGGGTCTCCCGTCTGTCGTTGCCAAGATATGGACGTTGGGAAGCTGGCTCTCTGTAATAGAAGGAAAAAAAGAAGAAGAAAAACAATAATATTACTTTATTCGTTTTATATGCTGTTTAGTTTTAAACTAGTATACCCGTATCGTGAGTAATGGTGATATATACTATGCTTAATAGGAAATAATTGGAATGAATAGAAAAGTAAATTGATGATAAATAATAATATGAATAAATGATAATGAATTATAATTGTATCATCATAATTAGTTTATTATTGATATTACTTATTTCATTGAAAATCATCAAGAAAGCATGGACTGACATTTAGATGCAACCCAAAACATCTAAATCTAAATGAAAAATATCTAAAATAGCAGCATTTTATATACTCGCTATTTAGATTACATCGCTTGATTTTAGCGGTTTTAGTATTTCCCTCAACTGTACATTTTAGATGTATATTATTTTGAATTAGATTTTGAAAAAACATAAAGATATTTCAAAAATATTCCCTTAAAATGTATTTTATTCGTTAAAAATGGAATTTATGCAAATTTGCTGACTCCATTATTTTGTTTTGAACGAAACTTTTGGTATGTATTATTGTTTCTTTATATATTTTGTTTTTAATTTGGCCCTTCGTTATTCATTGTGACAGAGAAATGAATGCATACACATGGTTAATTATCAAAGAAAAGATATTTATAGTAGACTACTTAATTCGAGCGAAGTACTGAAATATACGTCCAAGTTGCCTCAGAATACAAGCATTTCGCGCTTTCAGAGAGTTTACTTCACGCCACCTGGTCTCTTTTACAACAAAAAACGAAATGCAAGAATAACGTTCATCGTCCCTTTTGCAACAAACTATTATATTATAGAGGCAAAGCACATATCCCAGTGAGAATTCTTCTCTTCATAAAGAAATACAAATAGTTTATGTACAGAAAACTGTATCGATCAATTGAGTTCATTTGTTACCTCATAGTCAAATTTAATA
>OY735201.1:71022551-71085051 GCA_963457665.1 Thysanoteuthis rhombus | reverse complement strand
CTGAAGAGTTATAATCCAACGAAACAGGTGTCTGTATACACACACACACACACACATATATACATATATATATATATATATATATATATATATACATATATATATATATATATATATATATATATATATATATATATATATATATATATATATATATACATACATACATATATATATATGTGTGTGTGTGTGTGTGTGTGTGTGTGCGCGCGCGCCCTGAGTAATTATTCAGGGTAGGCAGACGGTCGATCTTCATGAATTAAATCGTCAACTGAAGACTTCACGCCCCATATATCTACAATATATTTTTGCAAATAAAATTGAAATACTGCTAATCAAAGAATCACTCTAGTTTAAATATCACTTTTAAATGTTTCAGTACGTTATTTGATCCTCATAAGACTAATTTTAGAAAAGATATTAGTTAGAATTATCAAGGGATTTATCGTTTTGATTGGTAAAATTTTTCAATTATGTTCATGGTGATGTTATAGTATTGAAGGGGGGGGGACTCTTACATAAAAAATGTTATTTTAACTAAGTATCCTTTTCATATTTTTTTTCAAATCAATGAATAAATAGTGAAAGTTTCATCAAATTCCATTAATTAGATTAACTTCTGTAGTTTTTAAAAATTTACGAGTGTATATTTGGCACTGAAAATATTCAAATCTATTTTCTATACGTTTTTTTTTCTTTTATAAATGTAAACACAACTTCCTAAAACTAGAAAGTACCCAATGCATACCTCTACAAACGTCCACAAAGAGTGTAACTTATTTTTTCTCCATGGTCCAACCTTTTACAAAATTTCATTGAAATTCATCGAGAACCTCAGGAGATATAGTGTCGACAGACAGACGGAAAATGGAAAGACTGGATAATTCATGTATCTCTGCAAATACTTTGGCAGAGGTAAACAGAAGACTCAAGTACGGAAGGAAATAATGTTTGTATGAGATATTTCGGATTCAAATTATGAAATACTTTAACAAATAGCTTATAGACGCAGACGTCGAAATAAACGCAGCTTTTAGTGGAGATGGGGTGATCAGTTCATGTTTTTTAACATATGGATGGTCGGCGATTGACGGTTGCCGGTTGCCTTTTTAGATCAGCAGATTTCTTACTACCTATTCCCTACCTTAAAAATTATCGATAAGACCAGCCATCACTTTTACGGAGTTACTTGCATCGAATACATTGATATTAAAATGTACGTGAGAAAGATGAAAATATCAATCCACTGAATGAAACATTTAATCTTATGCAACTTTTCTCTCTCCAAGTAAATTTACGTCTTTAATAGATATAAACACAGATAGGTTCGTGCACTATCGTATTCGTCTAGTCTTTTTACCTTGTTTGTATTATGTTTGTATTACTGATCATTGACCAAGAGCCCTCGTCTACTCTAATTGACCCAGTGGCCCTCTATTCTGTTATACAAGATCTACGCCGTGTAACTAGCAACGCATCAATGCTGGATTGTCGACCGATGCTGACAAGAAACTGATCTTCACAAAGCTGGTCTTTTATATCTATTGATATGACGATTGGATTTTGTCCGGATAATCGTGTATTATCGATTGTCTTTCACAGATTACTGGACGGGAGACATTTTGTGTTCTTATTGAATGGTGACCAAGAGTCCTATTGTCATTCATTCTGCTTTAACTTCCCACGGCAATTGTAATTGAACTTCGGTAGTTAGAGATGATATTTACTAAGCTGGCTTCGGTATGGCACAAGGTCAAATGAGGGCGATTAGGAATCGGGCGATTGTATTTCTTTTAAGGGAAGATATCTGCATGCCTGCATAGAAAATCAACATTCTAAAGCCTTTCAAATAGGATTTGAATTAACAATCGTAAGAAAGCGGTAGCCCCGTCAGTTGATGGATATTTAAGAACGACAAATATACTTAGTAAAATGGAAAAATAATCTCTCTCTTCCCCTTCTATCCCCCTCTCTGTCTGTCTGTCTTTCTCTCTCTCTCTCTCTCACACACACACACACACATATACACTAGAGCAGCATTATCATGACACCAAATCGAATACCGTAGTGTTTGCTGTAGTTATAATGTTGCATTTCGGTTGTATATCTTGTGGAATCGACTTGTTAGTGTTTCGATAGAGTTTGCGAATATAAAGTTCCTAGATTTTTGAGACGTCAAAAATCATAGTCGATGAAAAAGCCACTCTGACTTTGATACACCTTGTTTGATATAACCTTAGTTTTAAAGTTCAGCCGGCCTTTCTTTGAAACCTGTCGGAAACATGAGACGCCTCAAGTTTCCGTTTTGTGTCACTGCTGAGACGATCAATGACTTATGGACTCTGTTACTGTTACAAGATAAGCTACGGGAAATGTTTTTTTTTGGTTTTGTGCCAGAGTAAACCAATCTTGGTAAATATCAAGAAGTAAACACACATAGGGAAATAGAGAAAAAAAACGTATGCTTGTCTATTTATGGTTGCCTCACCGTCTATCACTATTTAGCGAGTTGGTGCTTCTATTAGAAACCGTCAAACAAAACTGTCCCCAAGCTGTCAATACAGATTTTTTAAAATTTTCTTTTTTTTAATTAGTCTGCCTGACTGGTTGGCTAAATATGAATGTATGCATCACGTGTAAAGGCCGAACCAATCGAGTTAGAGGAATGAATTTTTTCGAAACATTCACTCCGTTCTATGTCTAAAAAAAAAGTTTATTTTCAATTTTTAACCCCAACCCTTTAAAGAGAATTTTAGACGGGACAGTAATTTTATAATGTAAATTTATTCCAAATCAGTCCTTCAGTTTGAGTCTGGCAGCAGTCACGTCTATTTTATTTTGATATTTGGATTGTTTGGTAATCACTGACCAACAAAAGAGGAGAAGTGACAGTCAATGATCATTTCTTTTCCCAAATTTTTGATTGATCACCCTAACACAGTATGCTGGCAAAAAATATTGGCAACGTGACGGTTTCTATTGAGTAACTAGCCAGACCAGTTGTTACTGTAGTGAGTTTGATATATTTTGCAGGGAGGGGGACGTACTTGTTCCGTGTGTGGCAGTTCGCACGCTTTACATCTTTCATGCTCTTCCTCAGTGTCCACTTCTTCTTTCGTGTCTGGTGTTTTCCTTTTGTGTCCATTGTCACATGGACACCAATCACTTAGCATTTTGCTCCATCTATTTTGTTGCTTAGTTATCATTTGGTCTTTCCCCTGATCCGTGTTTATCTTTTTTCCATCTCTAAGAGTTATCCCTAGATTATCAGACGGATAATTGTCCTTTCGATAGCTCTTTGAGTTGGTTGTCAGTTTGTTCTATTAGTGTTCATGTTTCGCATACGTAAGTCATAGCTGGTTTTATGCGATCCTTGGATATTTTACCCATATGTATATCTATTTATTTATCTATTTATATATATATATATATATATATAAATATATATGACCCAAAACAGTTTTTTCTTTGATGGCTGGACATTCACAAAAGGTACTTCGAACAAATTAGATTAAATCATTTTGATGAATAAAACATCTTTTTACAAAGAAATACCAACAATTCTAAATATCTAAATCAATTAAAAGAGGGTGCTTACTGGCTTCAGTGGGCAACTGGACTTTGTACCTTGGAAGGCAACGAAGCTGCAACAAAAGAGAGGCCATTTGAGACGAAACAAAATTTAATCCAACCCTGAGTGTAGCAAAAGATGTTGATGTTCCAATTTAGCTGTGCCTAAAATCTGATTCAAATATTAACAAAATTGTGATGTCATAGGAACAAAAAAAACAGATGGGTAGCTCAAAGAAAACGTTGAAGTACCAGGATAGAAAACTCAAAGCCATTTGTCTTGATAATATAAGATGTAAGGAAAAACCAATGGGAGGAAACAGATGTCAGAGTTTGTGAGAGAATTGTAAGTAATCGGCGAAATGAAATCAAAGAAGCCAAACGAAAAACACTTCAAATACCGAAACAGAACAAAATAAGGTTACTGCAAAGCAATAATGAAGTGTGAATGATTGGATGAAAATGATATTCAGTGATTAATCATGAATTCACATTGGCCGAGGCGATGATGTTGGGATTTAGTTGGGATGAGACGTCGAAAGATGATTGCTTGAGGAAAACAAACCCTAGTAATCAATTTCTCATGATCATAATGGATCTTGTCAGGCTTTTTTTTTCGGGGAAGTTATATCAACTCAATGACATTACAAGCAAACTATCCAGATATCAATCAATTCGATATTCATCGAAATCTTTTTTAAAAAGTCATTTATCCATACATTTTTTCAATAAAAATGCAGTGGCTTATAAAATTTCCCCTTTATTTTTGCGTATGTATACCGAATTATTATTTTTTCCTTCTTTCATTGCTCTGATGATCATTTCAGTTTTATTTTATTTTACATTCTCTCTAAATACGTTATAGTTCGTCGCAAAAATATATCATCTTTACTTTGAATTTTCAAATTTATAATGAGTACACTAAATACCCACCAAAGTGGTTGGATAAATTGCTGTCTGATTTCTTTATTATGAATTCCGTTTTGGGAATGCAATTTTTTACCGCCCAAGTGAGGTGGAGTTTTAGTCTAGTGAACAGATAGACAAACAGAACAGTTCGATATAAAAACTTCTCCAACCCACTATACTATAACCATCACAACGAAACAAAGATATCATAAACCTGAATAATATCTGCCATGTTCATAATGGCAAGAATGCAGAAGTGGATAGAACGTAATACTCTGGAACTTCATTTCTGATAAAGCCGATAGGCAAAAGATAGAATATAATTTTTCTGAATGCCATATTTTACACGTATATATATATAGTGTCATCCACGGACAGCTTTTTTTCTTTTGTGGGGATATAGACTGTCCATTATCTCATCCAGTACCACAAGGTAGGATTGAAACCTTCGCATCAAACCCGAAAGCCAAATTCCTACCTCTGAGCTGCGGAACTGGACAGTCATAAGGCTGAATTTAAGCGATTTATTTATTTCATATATCATCATCATCATTAGAAAATGGATACATATTCCATCAGAAATAATTATGAATTCATTGTAATTTTTCTAAATAAGTTATATTATTTCGAAATTCTATTCAAAATTAACCCCTGTAATTACACGGTGAAGGCATCATCTGGACTAGACTGCATATATAGAATAAACAATATATATATATATATATATATATATATATATATATATATATAGGTAAATACGATATATACAGCATATATATATATATATATATATAGAGAGAGAGAGAGAGAGAGAGAGGTAAATACGATATATACAGCATATATATATATATATATATATATATATATATATATATATATATATAGGTAAATAAGATATATACAGCATATATATTTATCCAAAGTATCTTTATTCCAATTTCTTCGCCATTTGTTTGTCAATGCAGACAATTACATTATCTTTGTGTGTGTGTGCGTGTGTGTGTATGAGAGAGAAAGAGACGGAGTGTGTGCGTGTATGTACTTGTTCACCTATGTACGTATATATATTATATATCAACTTTACCGACGAAAGTATAATATTTTCGTGAATAAGAGCAATAATAAGGTGAAAGCCTCTTGAATCTGTGAAATTGTGCTGAGTAGTCATAAACCTCTGGGCCCTAGAGCATTGTTGATATCTATTCATTCAACCTGAGCTCCAATCCAACGCTTCCATGGATGAGAGGGAAGAAAATTAGCCCTTACAACACCGTTTTCTAACACCTTGACCAATGAACAAATAATGTCTGGGATCATTGCATCTGAAGATGTCACTACTACAGCCACTGCTACCAGTGTTATCCGGAGTTTCAACTGGGAAACAGATAATGTACATTGCAGTAAGATTGTGAAACTAAGGAATTCGTGAAATCTCTGAACATTTCAGGAAGTTCACAAAAAACACTGTTTGGTCAAGGATTTCAGGGATTGCCTTAAATCTTCAGCTAATTCATGAATTCACTGAATATAATGACCAGTGATTCCGTGAAACCCTTTATTACATAAATCGAACATCGTTTCTTTACATTTTTAGCCCATTTTTTTTCAACATTAGGGATTGATTTAGCATGAAATCAAATTGCAAATTGAACCCTTTTAATAACCTATCTAGGGGAATGGGAAAAGGTTTTCTGTTGATAATAAAGAGTACATGACTACATTTTCAGCCCTTTAGGTCCTTTGATGCAACCTTTGACCTGCTCGGAGAAACCTATGTTAACAGTTTTTGTAACTGTTTTCGTTGACAGTATATCATATCATTGATTTAACAGTTATAATGAATATGGCGTACGAAATGTCATCTCAAGTTTCTAGAAATCCTATCAGTGTGGGCCAGCCGTAAGTATTTCGGCTTTTTGTCGATAGGTGCTGTTAGCAGCACTTTTTGTGCTTCTGTGTGCCAACGGCCGTGTCCGTGAGTTAATATGTTGCTGAGTTACGCTTATTTTCATAATGTCTTCGTTAGATGGTTTAGCTGCTTCGTAATGGCATATCTCACGGAGCAAAGAACCAGCGTCAAATTCTGCTTCAAGATCAACAAAATGGCCGCCAAAACTCACTGGTTGATTTTTAAAGCTTTTGGTGATAATCCTGAGCCCCTATGCTGAACATTTTTTCTGGTACAAGCGTTTTAAGGAAGGACGAACGTCCGTCGTGACCGATAACCGTTCTGGGTTGCACTAGGCTATCCTTTCGGATCGTAGACGAAGTATCGACGATGCTTGTAATATCGTAGAACTATCTTACGACAGTGTTCAATGCTCGTGAAACAGAAGTATTGCTGCAAAATTTGCGCCGAGACTGTTGCGTTATCTCATATGTGCTCCTGGCCTCTAATAACACAATAGTGATTCCCCACACACCCTACTGGTCTGACCTTTTCACCTTGCGACCTTTCCATGTCTCAAGCTTAAAATCCTACTGGGAGTGTGCCGTTTTGACTTGATTGATGAGATCCAGAAAGAATCGCCAGAAGTGCTTGAGATGTTCGAATACATGCTCAAGGGGACTACTTTGAATGTCACAGTAGAAAATTCGAGAATGCTGGAATGCCCTGCAGCAAAATTAAACGTCGTGCCAGTTGTGATCGGAGCTTTGAGTTCGACCCCGAAAAAGTTATTATACCATATTGAACAGTTGGACATCGAATCAGACACACAAATTCTTGAAAAATCTGCCTCTTTTGGAAGAGCTCATATTTTATGGAAGGTACTCTCTGAATAATAATAATAATAATAATAATAATAATAATAATAATAATAATAATAATAATAATAATAATAATAATAATAATAATAATAATAAAGAAGAAGAAGAAGAAGAAGAAGAAGAAGAAGAAGAAGACTGTTTTGAATTTTTTCAAGTATGATATAGTTAAAAAGAACTGATAATTTTCGATGTACCGTACATCATCGTCAGTTGTAATTCAAATGTAAAACAACTTTAAAACGGTAGTGGTGCATTCTGCAAAGAAAAACAAAATAGAATTCAAATGTCACACATCAAAGTTCCAAAGACGTGATTATTTTGGGAAAAGAATTTTTTTTCCAAGTTGAATATGTGTTCCGTCAAGGTGAACAAAATATTATTTGAGAGTCACATAATAATATTACTAAAATCATGAAGTATTTTCAAATCTCTGGTGAACAATTACCGAAGTGTTTATGGTAAATACGAACTACATCGTCGAAATTATGATTTAAGTCATCTGGTTCGTGAGTTTTTAGCCTTTACATTCACTTACTACGGTGGTGTGCTATAACGTCAAGGTTTCCTTTACCTTTAGATAGGAAATTTACCTCGAGTTTATTATTGAAACTGCATGTTTTGTTTTTACTGAATTGCTTGATCCTAAATAGAAACGACTGTCACCGAAAGAAAGGCCAAAAATGAAAACAAACAGTCCTGACACAACTCACGAGAGCTGATTAACTCAACAGACCAACCCGACCAACTGGACCAACCCAATTGTGTGACAACTGATCTGATCGACCCAATGATTTTCTATCGTTAAATATCATCATTCTTTACGAAGTAGTAATTAATACAGCCATGAATAATTATATATTAATGATAATTGTATCAAAATACATTTAGAATAGAAACAGTCAAAATGTGTCAGCATGACCCACTGACGACAAGGATACGGAACACGAGCAGAAGATTTGCATAGATATTTGATGGGTAGACAATAAATGAAAAAAATGAGTAATTTAAGTTAAATGACGATCGTCTGGGAATGGCACTAACAGAGGCAGAATAACAAATGAGTAGAATTGAATAGAATGAATGAAGTTATTCCCAAAAATATTGTAGAAAGAGAAAGACTGTGGACTGGAAAGTCTTGATTAGTAGAAACTGAAGACTTCAAAGTTTTGTGTTTTATTGCAGTGTGCACTGTTTCCTAAAATATGACTGAAATACAATAGGGATGAACATAATTATGTTTAGGGTGCAGGTGAAATCGGTAAAATTACCTTTAAAGTGCCTGGTTTATGGGAGATTTTCATAATGACCCCACCAGTTATTTTGCATAAAACTCAGTCAAAGTTAGACAGACATTAAAAGTGATTGGCGTTGTTTAACAAAATCAAAATAACCCAGTCACCGCTGACCTTTACCTCAGGGGTCAATGCGTGCCCAATCCTGACCTAACATCGTCAAAGCATTGGGAGGGTGCTATTTGAAGTTTTATCCGGCAATAAATGACCAAGATCCATAGTAAAAACACCCCTTGAAGCTACATTTGGAGAGTCTGTGAAGTACGGTAAAACCCGACCGACATTGAATAATAAACCCGATATATGCCTTCGTTGGGTTGGAGTGAAGAAATAACAACATCGATAAACGCCAACAGAAGAGTGACGGAAGGACTATCACGGTAGATTTCATTTATTGACGCCATCGGGAGTTGGTATAAGAAAATAACAATCCAGATAGACGCCATCAGAGGATTGCAGTAATAATATAACGTTGAAAGATGTCATCTTTAAGTTTGCTTAAAAAATGATCTATCACTATGAACACCATCAGTGGGAGGGGGCGTAAAAATCACAATTCTGACGCCATCAGAGATTTTGCGTTTAAAAAGAATTTCAATGGAGGCCATCTGAGATTCGTTATAGAAAAGAACAATGTCGATATCAATAGCATCTAGACATATTTCTTGACAAATGGCATAAACCTTCCATAATACAAGATATAATCGTATTTCCAAATGCACCCACCCTGTTCTTTTCCCAACCGAAAAAAATTCCTTTTTTAACTCTATTCCAAGGATAATTGTTATGAACTCTGCATACTAAATACACCTGCTCTTTGGCCTGAAACTTATTAAGTAAGAATCTGTGGGACACTAAAATGCACAGGGATGTAAATCTGGAGTCAATCTTTAGATTAGTCAATGTCCCATTGACAGCCCCATATTGCATCTATACTCCATAAAAAAGTAAGCCGAAAATCAATGTAAATCTTTTTTTCTCCCAATCACTAAAAAGCTCTGGAAGCTCCGCCTCTCGGCCTTTGAAGTGTAATTGGCACCTGACACATCGTTGGTCGTGCTCTTGGACAGAAAAAAAGTTTTGATATCTCTGATCTAGATAGAAGCCATCAAATGGTTGGCGTAAGAAAATATTCTCGATAAAATGATATCTAGATATTCTTGTAGATATATTGCATAAGAATAAAGATGTTCTATATATAAATACAAATGCAAAAGACACCCCACCTATTTTTCGGCTTAAAGTGATGTAAGTAAAAGTCTTACAGACACCAAAATGCACAGAAGATTAGCTATTGAGTCTATCCCCACAATACTTCCAAAATGGATTAAAAAAGTGGGGGGGGGGCAGAGTACAGAACATGAAAAGAAAATGAATCAAGACTCATTTTTTCTCCCAAAACTTAAAAAGCTGAAAAAACTTCGCTCTCCGGCCTTTTTCGTCGATAAAAGAAAATTAATGATAATCATTAAAAACTAGTTGTCTAGTTTCTGGCCAAAATTAATGAATTGTAAGCATCTTATTTTACGGTAAACATCTTTTCCATAATGCAGTCTTCGTTTATTCCCAAAACGAATTTTTTAAAAAGCCAGTGTACGGAACATGAAAAGAACATCAATAAAGGCCAATTTTTTCTCCAAAAACTTTAAAAACTAAAAAAAAATACTTTGCTTTTTGGCCGTTCTCGTCAATAGAAAAATGATAATGATCATCAAGAACTAGTTGTCGAGTTTCTGGCCAAATTTGATAAATTGTAAACATTTTATTTTACGGTAAACGAGGCTAAGTTTATTTTATATCAGTAAACATTTTTCCATAAACGTAGGTCTTCGTTTATTCTGGAGTCAATTTGATGTTTTTAACTTGATACTGTTACATAATACGTGCATATAAAGCACAAGGTCTGTAATTTTGGAGTTTCTCTCGGGCATAAAAAGAATACATACCTGCTTGATACTTTTATGCATGTATGTTTTCTCTCCTGTATTCCAAGCCGGAGAGGTAAAGTAGGTTAACTTTCCCCTCGAAATTGTGGTTTTGTTATTTCAACCATTCGGGAACTGATCATTTTGGATTTCAACACAATTTCATTTATGAAAGGTCTTTTAGAAGACAGAGGTGAGGGGATAAGAATTTACTTCACCGATCCTCGAGACCTATTAGTTGATCATCATCGCTCAAATGACAGTGTTCAACGTAGGTTTTTGAAAGGGTTCAACGGTAGCAGTTATTCAGCTCGTTCAGGTTATTGGTTACAGGTACTTGACTTCATTTTGGAAGGAACTAATGATGGCGGGTTTCATACCAAGCTGGGCTATTTTTCCTTAAACGGTAATTTGGTTTTGCGACAGATTCACTCGCAAAACATGATTAATGTTTTTTTGCTTTTGGTTCATATTGCAAGCAACAATCACCGATTGAGCTATCAGCGGACAGGCAATTTTGATTTAACGAAATCTAACTGGATTTTGGATGGGTGAGTTTCATATAAATATTCAATTATCTATAGCTATAAGAGAGATCGAGGCTAGTTGGGCACGGGGGCAAATTGAATCACTTGCTCTAGTTTACGTTTCCACCTCATGATTTCATCACTGTTAGCTTCATTTTGAGTAAAAAAATTTCGCCGATTTTGCTACAAAATTTGAGTCATGTGTGTTACTAACATGAAAAACGTTTTTCTTTTTTGGGGCAGATATGTAATGTTTTCACTTTAACAACCGAGTGCCTAGTTCATGCTGTATAGTACAGTTGAAGACAGCGTAGTTTATGCTTATGAAAACTGGCAATAAACAGAATACATACTATAAAACCTTTTCTTCTAATAGAATATGAAGAAAGCCATGTATTTTAGGCTGGTTGGTACATTGTTAGTAGGGCTACTTGATACGCTGT
The DNA here is from genome assembly GCA_963457665.1 of Thysanoteuthis rhombus. Classification (NCBI taxonomy): domain Eukaryota; kingdom Metazoa; phylum Mollusca; class Cephalopoda; order Oegopsida; family Thysanoteuthidae; genus Thysanoteuthis; species Thysanoteuthis major. Next base: position 71,073,616 of record OY735201.1, on the reverse strand, counting down.
GATTGTATGCAATTGAATAGGGGAAAAACAATATGCCTGTAAAATGATAAAACAAACTCCAAACAAGTCACTAGTGCTGCCAATCTTTTCTCTCCATTCTTATTTCCATTTCCCACCTTATTACAATGTATCATCGAGGTTTACTCGTCATTATATTCGTAAAGTCTTTCTCTCTACTCTATCTTTTGTTGGGCTTAGATTTCATATTTCTCAATTATAACAATACATAAATCACATATGTACCTACTAACAAGATATCTAACGTATCCAATCACTGGTTGGGTGGTTTAGTACACTTTTTTTTCGAGTGTTTGAATGATGATACAATAAACTCAACAAATATTTCAGATTTAAACGTCACAAGGAAGGTTTTTTTTTTCCTTAGTAACTTCTGGTCACATCTTTTATCATTACAATTGAAACTAATTTTCAGGTAAGAGGCATTGGCTATTAGTAGATATATTTTTCATTATATTTCTAGTAATAAAAAAAAATCTTCCAAAAATGAGTTGATTGAAAATTAAATTGACTGATTTTCTTCAAAACTTAAATAACGCATTATTTTCTATTCAACATATGAAAAACAGTGTAATAATGCAATATCTTTCTTTCATTCAAACGAAATTTGGGGTTTCGCATACAAAATATGAAGTGTGTATCTGGTCTTGTTACTTAAAACAAGAGATATACTTGTATTTATCAGGTGAATCAGTTAGTCACTGATTACCCAAAGAAAACCAAACCCCGATTTTATGTTGAGGAATATCGTACGCAAAGATGTGCTAATCATGACGGATCAGTTTATTATTTCAAAATAATAGAAACCCTATTTTCTACTTCATTGATCATTCACAATGTACAAAGGTTTTAAAAGAGAGTAAAATCTGTTCTAATCAGATGATTTTCTGTTTCCCAATACGTTTCTATTCCGACATGTTTGGGCTATATATCAGGAAATTTAAAGTTGTCGCTGATCTACACACCCAAAAATTTGAGACAATTTGACAAATAATACAAACACAAACCAGACACCTCCTAGATAGTAGGAATGAATTGTTCATGGACTTTGGCATCAAAACCCACCACACCACCCAATATCTGGTAGTTCTATGTTAGGAAAAGAGAATCTGCCAATCCATAGACGTGGTTGTGCCTGTGAACCACAGATTGGATACAAAACAGAGTGAGAAACTGGAAGAGTACATGGATGTGGCCCAGGAGCGGAGAAAACACAGTAAGATAAAGGTCGGGGTAGTTCCAATAACAGTAGGCGCAATATGAACTGTGACTAAGTCAGTCAAGAATTGCGTAGTTGGTGATAAGAGGAAGGATTGAGACTATACATACCACTGCACGAAGGGGGTCTGAAATAATACGGAGTGGATACTGGAAATAAGTGACTAATGACATCCAACCCTCAGGAATGACGGAACAGATAATACGGTACATACGTTAGAAAAGCGGGGTAATGGGGTTAGGACAGTTAACATCACAGCACTTGATGTCACTCCATCTCCAACGATGACCACCAGAATCTACTGTGAACATGTACACGAATGGATAATAATAATAATAACACGGCACCACTAACAATGATACCGCTTAACAGAATCCTGCTAACAATGATACCGCTTAACAGAATCCTGAAAAACAGCAAAGGATACCACTTCTCTAAAACAAAAGGAAAGGTCAACCACTTAATGTACATGGACGATATTAAATTGTTTGCGAAAAACAGGGGAGAGCTTGAGACTCTGTTCAACGAAGTAAGGGAATATAGTGAGGACATAGGAATGGAGTTTGGGATAGAAAAATGCGCAATAATGGTGATGCATAAAGGAAGGCTTTCAATGACTGAGGGAATTGAACTTCCGGACAACAACAAGATTAGGGCATTGACTGCACAAGACCGATACAAGTACCTAGGTGTCCTTGAATGTGACACGATAAAACGGGAAGAGATGAAGGAGAAAATTAAGAGGGAATACCTTAGAAGGATAAGGAAAATATTAGAAACCAAATTAAATAGCAGAAATCTAATAAAAGGAATGAACACCTGGGCTGTGTCAGTAGTTAAGTATACAGGACCATTCTTAGGATGGACAAAGGAAGAGCTCCAATCAATGGATAGGCGAACAAGGAAACTTATGACGATGCATAAAGCATTACACCCTAGGGATGATACAGATAGACTATACGTTAAGAGAAAAGAAGGTGGTAGGGGGCTCATCAGCATAGAAGATTGTGTCCAGAGAGCTAGAGTAGTCCTAGATAAATATGTGCAAACAAATAGTGAAGAAATCATAAAGAGCGCGAGGGATAGTGCAACAAACAAAGTAGAAAGCAATGGAACGGTACAGCAAACTAGAAAAGAAAAGTGGGAAGGGAAAAAATTGTACGGCGAGTTTAAAAGACAGATAAAAGATATAGCAGACGAGAAATCATGGACGTGGTTACGAAAGGGAAACCTTAAGAGAGAAACAGAATCGCTCATCATGGCAGCCCAAAACAAAAGCATAAGGACAAACTACATAAAAGCTAAAATCGACAGAACACAGGCAAACAGCAAATGCCGCATGTGCGGTGAAAGAGATGAGACAGTAAACCACATAACTAGTGAATGTAGTCAACTCGCCCAGAAGGAGTATAAGCATAGACACGATAGAGTAGCAACGATGATACACTGGGAACTAAGTAAACAAATGGGATTCAACCATGGGGAAAAGTGGTATCAGCACAAGCCAGAGGCAGTTTTGGAGAATGACAACCACAAACTACTGTGGGATTTTGACATCCAAACTGACCACCTCATCCAGGCAAGAAGGCCGGACTTAGTAATAGTAGACAAAAAAAAGAAGGCCTGCCAAATAGTAGACGTGGCTGTGCCTGCAGACCATAGAGTAAAAAAGAAGGAGGGTGAAAAAAGGGAAAAATACCAGGACCTAGCAAGGGAGTTAAAGAAAATGTGGAACATGAAAACCAGGGTAGTACCAGTCATAGTGGGAGCACTAGGAACTGTCCCCAGAACGCTGAGGGAGAGACTGGAGGAGATCGGGATTAGGGGGAGGATAGAGACCGTACAGACCACAGCACTACTGGGAACTGCACGGGTACTGAGGAAGGTGCTAGAGATATAAGTACTGCAACGAATTGTAGCTCTGTCATGATATGCGAAAGAGGGAGGAGACGTTAGCTGAAGACCTGAGGAGACTTATTGTCACTCAGCCCTCAGCGATAACCACTGGGCAACCGGTGTGAAACTGTAAATCGCAGAATTACTGCGACCTGCTAGTACTAGGAGAGGAGGGCTGGAGACTTGAGGAGACTTGCTGTCACTCAAACTCCAGCGGTTACCACCAGGCAACTGGTGTGAGATTCCTAATAATAATAATAATAATAATAATAATAATAATAATAATAATAATCTACTTTATTAATGAACAGTGGGATCTCAGTTCGTGGCGCGTGAAACCTGACTGTCCCTCTTAGATGTAGAAGAAATTTCTGATAAAAAAATACCTTTACACTCGGTATCTTAAGTTATGCACTCTAAATAAAAATATTCGAAAATCCCTTCTCAATCGAAATATATCTGAATTTCTTTCATTGGTATTGGCGAGTAGATCATTCAGAAAAAGTTCTGGATGCACGTCGTATAGTAGTGATCAGCCGGGTGATATCACCGTCAAAAAGACACGAGAAGGAATGTCAACATGAAAAGCCATTCACGCACAAACTGAAGCACACGTGTACAACAAAAGGTGCATAATCTTTTGGTTACAATGATAACCACGGCAGCCAAGTATATTTGTGTATTGCGTGCTAAAACAAGCACGTGAGCTGAAAAAAAAGCGGATATTATAATTTTACCTGCAAAATATATCCTTGTAATAACCAAGCATTAAATTGGTGACGTATATATATATATATATATATATATATATATATATATATATGCGAAAATAAATGTGTGTTATTGTATGTATGTGTGGTGGATTTCTTCCTTTTGTATTTGTTTATCACATTTTCTAATTTGGCGAGAGTAAGTATAGTATGTAGAAAATGGGTTTTCTTTGCCATCATCCTTTCCACATTTGACATTTTACAAATGTCTCTGCGTTTTAAATCTTCCAACTAACCAACTCATATTGAGCATGGACCTCATTTATTTATTCACTCTCTTTCCACTCGTTTGTTTTGTTTCTTTTCATTTCATTTGGTTTCAATTTATTTCAGTTCGGCTCACAAATAAGCACTAGTCGTGACGGGAAAGATCCTGGTGGCAAGAGAGGAAAGTGTCTAAACCGGCCGAGGCTTTCCATTTTCATTTTATTTCCGTTCTACAGCGACTTCCGGTTCTTTCACGCTTGTGAGTTGAGCACTAAAACATTGCTAATGGCTTTTGGCGACTTTTAAATGAAAACATATCGTTGCTACCGACAGATAGGAAAGAGAGAAGAGAAAATGACTGATAGTGCTAACAAGAAGGAGAAAAATTTGTTAATATAGAAAAAAAAGAAAATGTGTTTGCATATATATATATATATATATATATATATATATATATATATATATATATATATATGTATATATGTGTATATATATATATATGTATGCTGTAAACAAGGAAGTTTTGTTTAATATTTTGTTAACCTTTCTTGTTTATATACAGCAGATTATATGTCTTTATCCTATGAGTGTGAATATTATTCAAATGTTAAGGATCTAAAGCTTTCAGACACCAAATCAGGATTGAATCCACTGCACTAACAATGGTCGACAAGTCTTGCCTCTCAACCATCGTTTTAGGGCAAAAACACAAGTATTCATTTACTCATAAATATCAAGGATTCAAGCGATGATCTAACTCACGTCACTAGCGAAATCTGTTTGGTAATTATTGATATTTTCAATGCTTACCTTAGTGTCTTTTCCATTGTCAAAGTCATGTTAAACCAAACCAATAAATAGAAATGAATATTAACCTATCATGATTTGAAATCATCACCATCTGATAGGAAGGTGTCTTTCTTAACAAATGAACTAAGTCTCTATTTATATATTATATATACAAGACGGAAATTACAATAATAATCTTTAATTGAAATAGAGGTAGCCGTTGAGTTTTACCATGTAGCAACCAGGATTGTATTATTCGGTTCCCCCACATCTCAATACAATTTCTTGTAGACTTTCCAATACTGTTTTCTGATAGACTGTTCTGTATTTCACCCTTGGATGTGGCTTTTCTTTGCACATCAAGATAGATTTTCTTAGTCTGTTGGTCCCATTTTCACATTCTAAGCAATGTTTGCACAAAGTGTTATATATGTAATCTTTGGTCATCCATTCCTCACTAAAGTGTCTAACAAAGGAAGTAGTGAAGAAGAGTTCTGCTTGAAAACCATCGTAATGTTTTAATGATTACAAATCCCGGAGATTTCTTCCATCGCTCCAATACACAGACTGCAGCTACGTGGTCATTATCGCAGTTCCTATTACTATTCCCGTTGCTAATGAAGATTGGTGTACACTATCTGGCAAAAGGAAACCTCCTATAGACTTTGCACCCAACAAACAGTAGAGAATTTACATCAGAATTATTATTATTATTATTATTATTATTATTATTATTATTATTATTATTATTATTATTATTATTATTATTATTCCTAACTGTTGTTATCATTGCTTGCAGTCTCATACCAGTTGCTTGATGGTCACAGCTGGAGACAGAGTGACAGCAAATCTCCTCAGGTCTCCATCACTCCTTTCTGCACTCTCACAGTCCATAGCAGTGCAGTGGTTTACAGTTTTACACCAGTTGCCCGGTGGTTATCGCTGAAGGCTCTCCATTCATCTTTTCTTCATCTATCACATATGCCCTGTGGTTTGTACCTCCATGTATGTTGTGGTGTTTGATTTTTTGTTTTTTGTTTTGCTCCCTCTTCTCTCTGATAGGCCACTGCTAACAGCTGGGGTCGTACATCTCATATCTTTAGCACTTTACCCAGCTGTCCCCAGCAATGCTATGGTCTGTATAGTCTCGATCCTTCCTTTTATCCCTAGTTCCTCCAATCTCACTTTCAGTGGCTTTGGGACGGTTCCGAGTGCATCCACTATTACTGGAGCTACCCTGACTTTCATGTTCTACACATAATTCCGCCAGGGTTCGTATTTTTTTCAACTTTTCACTCTCTTCCCTGTTCACTCTGTGTTCTGCAAGCATTCACTAGTTGTGCAGTTTACAGCCGCATCCCTTTCTCTTTTTATTACTTCTGTATGTTCTATCGATTTTGATTTTGATATACTTCGTCCTGTTGCATTTGCCTTGGGCTGCAATGATGTGCAATTCTGCTTCTCTCCTCAAGTTTTGCTTTCATAACCATGTCCACGATCTCTCGTCTGTAACATCCTACATCTGTCTTTTAGATTCTCCGTATAGTTTCGTCTGTTTTCATTTTTCTTTCCTTGTTTTCTGTGCTCCATTGTTTTCTACGTTTTTGTTGTTCGTTGCACTGTTTTGGGCGCTCTTCATTGTGTCTTCACTATTTGCTGGCACATACTTTTCTAGACCTGTTCTGGTCCTCTGGACACAGTCTTCTATGTAGATGAGTCCTTTGGTGCCTTCTTTCTTCTTCATGTACAGTCTGTCCGTGTCATCTCTGGAGTGTAAGGACTTGTGCATTGTCATATGCTTTCTTGTTCGATGGTCTATTGATACGAGTTCTCCCTTTGCCCATGATACAGCCCATGTGCCCATTCCTTTTATCAAGTCCCTGGTGTTTAGTTTAGTTCACTAATAATATCCTCATCCTCTTATAGCATTCTCTTCTTATTTTCACCTTCATTTTTTCCCGTTTTTTCGCATCACTTTTGAGAACTCCCAGATTTTTGTAACAGTCCTGTGTAGTCAATGCTCTAATCTTTTTGCTGTCCAGGACTTCGATTACTTCCAGCGCTGCGAGCCATCCCCTGTGCATTACCATTGTTGTACATTTTTCGATCCCAGACTCCATCCCTATGCCATTACTACATTCCTTCACTTTATTGAAGAAGGTTCCTAGCTTTCCCCTGTTCTCTGCAAATAGTTCTATGTCGTCCATGTACATTAGATGGTTGACCTCTCCCCTTGCACCGGAGAATTGGTATCCTTTGCTGTTTTCAGGATACTCTTGAGTGGTATCATAGTGAGAGCAAATAGTAATGGAGACAGGATCTCCCTAGAAGATTCCCCTTTTTATACTTACCTCTGCTAAGTTGAATATTCTGAAGCTGAGTATCCAGCTGTGTGGAATCATGCCGTATGCTTTCTTTATGGTCTATCCATTCCAGTGTAACGTTCTCCTTTTTTCTTTTTTTTTCTTTTTTAAAGATCATCTGGTCGATGTAGAGGAAATAATTGGTTCCTCGCCTCTTTCTATTCTTCTGGAAATAGTCCTCTTCTTTCCATGAATATACATACATTCTGTCCGCTATCTGTCTGGTCAGGATTTTCCACATGAGTGTTAGTCACATCATTGTTATTATTATTATTATTATTATTATTATTAGTAGTAGTAGTAGTAGTAGTAGTAGTAGTAGTAGTAGTAGTAGTATTCCACTTTTGAATATTTTATGTGGTGCTCACATGAGACATTTTTCTTTTTCATCCAGAATGGTGGGTAAGTTATGGATGAATGCAATCATTTATCAATGTAGGTGACAAAGATATGCCCCCCTTAGTCTCCTCAAGGGTAGCTTTATCCCCTGGGGCCGTTGGTAAAACGGCCGATACATACCTTCCTCGAGGAAATTTGTCCTATAAAGAATTCTCCCCACTCAATGGTTGAACCAGGGATTTTCTGTGTATGAGACAAACGTGCTCACGATTACACCATTATGGATTATTATTACCATTATTATTATTTGGAATCTCACACCAGTTGCCTGGTGGTAACCGCTGGAGTTTGAGTGACAGCAAGTCTCTTCAAGTCTCCAGCCCTCCTCTCCTAGTACTCATAGGTCGCAGTAATTCTGCGATTAACAGTTTCATACCGGTTGCCCAGTGGTTATCGCTGAAGGCTGAGTGACAATAAGTCTCCTCAGGTCTTCAGCTAACGTCTCCTCCCTCTTTCGCATATCATGACAGAGCTACTATTCGTTGCAGTTCTTATATCTCTAGCACCTTCCTCCGTATCCGTGCAGTTCCCAGTAGTGCTGTGGTCTGTACGGTCTCTATCCTCCCCCTAATCCCGATCTCCTCCAGTCTCTCCCTCAGCGTTTTGGGGACAGTTCCTAGTGCGCCCACTATGACCGGTACTACCCTGGTTTTCATGTTCCACATTTTCCTTAACTCCCTTGCTAGGTCCTGGTATTTTTCCCTTTTTTCACCCTCCTTCTTTTTCACTCTATGGTCCGTAGGTACAGCAACGTCTACTATTTGGCAGGCCTTCTTTTTTTGTCTACTATTACTAAGTGGTCAGTTTGGATGTCAAAGTCCCACAGTAGTTTATGGTTGTCATTCTCCAAGAGTGCCTCTGGCTTGTGCTGATACCACTTTTCCACATGGTTGAATCCCATTTGTTTACTTAGTTCCCAGTGTATCATCGTTGCTACTCTATCGTGTCTATGCTTATACTCCTTCTGGGCGAGTTGACTACATTCACTAGTTATGTGGTTTACTGTCTCATCTCTTTCACCACACATGCGGCATTTGCTGTTTGTCTGTGTTCTGTCGATTTTTGTTTTTATGTAGTTTGTCCTTATGCTTTTGTTTTGGGCTGCCATGATGAGCGATTCTATTTCTCTCTTAAGGTCCCCCTTTCGTAACCACGTCCATGATTTCTCGTCTGCTATATCTTGTATCTGTCTTTTAAACTCGCCGTACAATTTTTTCCCTTCCCATCTTTCTTTTCTAGTTTGCTGTACTGTTCCATTGTTTTCTACTTTATTGTTTGTTGCACTATCTCTCGCGCTCTTTATGATTTCTTCACTATTTGTTTGCACATATCTTTCTAGGACTGTTTTAGCTCTCTGGACACAATTTTCTATTATTATTATTATTATTATTATTATTATTATTATTATTATTATTATTATTATTATTATTATTATCGTTATCGTTATTGTTGTTTTTGTTGATTCAACATAGCAAAAACCTCACCGAACAAGCATCCCCGTGACGAGGTATTCTTTTTTCATTCGGTTGTTTTTTTTTCCTGGCAGAGAGACCAAAAACACCATTTTGCTTAGAACTAAGCAATTTTTTATTGATACTCCTCTTGATATCTTCTGAAAACGATTTTGGAGATTTGGGGAATATTGTTCATCTTTTAAACTTGTGTCATCGGTACAAGATACCATTTGGCCTATAACCTCGCAAATTCCACTAGACACTTTCTAAAAACAACTTTCTGGATATGGGTATTTTTTTTATTTTTTTTTTATGAGTACTTTTTTAAACTTTTAATCTAGTTTTAGTGATTCCGGACACACTTTTTGCTTAGAACCTTGAAAATGCATATGAGTACACCTTGCACATACTTTCTGAAAATGTTTTTTGGTCGGAGAAAAACAATTTTGCGGATGGGGAGTGAAATGATAGTGGTAGTATCAGGAACATACACACACGCACGAACGCATCGAATTCCTATTCAGAAGGTTGCAGAAATATTGAAAAAAAAATTAAATGATGTTTATCTATTTTTTGAAAAAATACCGTTCCTTTGAAAAAATTAGGGTATATTGTTGACTCCTGTATAATTGTATCAGCGCTACCGGACAAACTATAGTGATTCACTAAATGGTTGGTTGAGCACATTATTAGTATTATTATCTTTATCATTATCATTACTTGTTTTAAAAGTATACGAAATGATTATTATTCTACTCAGTCCTTGCTCTAGAGACCAGACCATTGATATGTTGTAAGTTACTTGCATTGCTTCAGATAGCTTATGAAACGTACTTGGAGGCTTAAAACTCCTTGTATAGAGCTGATGCTTATTCTATAAGGCCTAATTCTTCGTACAGCGTTGGCGTTAAGACTGTCCAGCGTTCAACCAGAGACTCCGGCTTGACGCTGTCAATCTCCAGATAGAATTCAAATTGAGCTGGCCAGACCCGCTTGCGATAGTACCCCTATGCCCGTGCACTCAATCAAAGATAGCAGGAGAACCTCGAATAACCGTCTAGTAGACCCATCAAGGATGTCACTTTTTGGAAGCATCCTATTCTGGAAACCCCGTGGATGGATGATGAGCATCTCCTAGTCGTACCTTCCATGAGGTATCCAAGATTTGTCTTGATCTCCAATAAGTATGCCGAAGCCTGCCTCGTAAGTCTCGCACATCTTTGCAGATGCTATAAGGTACTGTGTGAAGCAAAGGGCAAGGCTGGTATCTCTGTCGGATCATAGATAAAGAAGATCCTGGAGTGCAAGAAATTCCCCCAAGAAGCTCACTAGGAAGGAAAAAGTAGCAAGTCGCTGCTTTGTCACGGTCGTTCGTAGTTTCCAAGGCTATTGTCAGACCGGAAACTTTGTTGACTGTTTGACAATATTAAAAAGCTGCAGTAAGATGAGCTGATACAGATCTTAATAAATTCAAGAATAACATGGGTGCTTCCAGCAGGGGCTATAATGGACATTGAACAATGCCAGAAAAGGGACATATAATGAGAACATGATAAGAGATTATATCTAAGGGTCTGAACTATGAAAGTGAATCAAACTACTAATGTAATTTTAGAAAAAACACAGCTCTAAATCTTTTGTTTTTACTTTTGTCAACCATCAATATGTATGCAGGTTGATTTAGATTCATATTTCTGCGGGGTTTTTTTCTGTAAATATTCGAGTTTTATTGAAATGTGAATAAATATTTGCAAACTGGAACTAAAAATTATCAGATTTCGAAATATCACTGCCCTTGTCACAAATGCAATGTATGGAAGAAATTATAGCCAGATTTTATACTTTCTACTCATAATCAATTGGAAAATAACACTCACTACCCAGTAAAAAGGCATTGCATAGTTTAATTATAATATATAACATGAAACTGAGTTCAAACAGAAAGCCAACACTATTGAAAATCTGCCGAAATATTCCTTTAATCCAAGTTAGAACATTTTAAAGTCATTGCACCTACGAAAATCTTTTTTTATGTTATGGTAACAAACAGAAGGACAAGCAAGCAAAAAATGGATCGGATGATAGAGATTATTTTCAAGCTTCTTCTCTTTCTTCGTTCTAATTGCCATTCCTCTAAATGATAAACCGTCAACCAAAACTCTCAATATCAATATCGTCCACATCAACATTTGATTTAGTTGGATTGTGAGCTGACTTGTTGTCTGTTTCCTGCGTATATGTCACAACAATCAGGCTAGAGGTGTCAAAATTCAAACTTTTACACCTTACTATACCAAGAAGAAATATTTTGTTTCTGTTTTTAAATCATTCTAAAAGTCTTTAGTGGAGTGTAATTTACAATGGAAGTTTATGCTACATCGGTCTCTTAGTTTGTGTCCGTTGGTGCCCATGCTTATTTTTTTCTGAAATTTGGACATTGTCCAACAAAAGGTAATAGAACTAACTCATCCATTGATCATCTGTTCCCCAATTTTTTTAATTGATCACCCCTACATAGCGTGTGTGAAAAAAAGACGTTGGCCACCAAGAGGTTTCTACTGAACGACTAACAAGACATGTCTACTTATTTTCTTAAATTTTATAGTATTTTTTTTCTTTTTTTCATGTCTTTCTTTCTTTTTCTTTTTCTTTTTTTCTCTTTTGTATTTCCTTTCCTTTTCTATCCTTGGTTAGCCGTCTTCTCAATCTTTTTTTTATCCTACCTGTTCTATAACTGCACCTCTTTCTATGGTTCCACTTCATCCCTCTTGGTGCCCACTCGTTCTCAACGAAAAAACTTTTCTACTCCATTTTCCTTCCCATCATCCATCAGCTCCAATCGTCCTGAACACTTCTGTTTCCCATCGCCGAATAGATTCATAGTATCACAGTAATCAGTGACCCTCAAACGCATGTCTCCTATGTTTGTCGCGCACTCCACAAATCTCGGCCGTCAACATCTCACTGCATGTTGCTATCAAACACCATGTTCAAGTCACAGTGGCAAGCACGATCAGACAGCCGCATTGAATGGACTCAAGTCATTCGTCAGAAGGCCAGAGCACTTTCCTACGCCAAGCCTAATCAAGTCGGTGTGCATGGCAACGGTGCATGACAAAATGTCAAGTAGAAAGTTACTTTATGGCTAAGGCGGAAGTTAACGAACCGGAATTCAGAGCGAGGCGACTTTGATGACTGCAATTTTTGATGCAGAGTCTAGAAAAGCAACAGAATTTATTTTATTTTACTTTTTTTGTTTACTAGAATTTCCTTCATCTCAGTATTAATTGCTTTATATCATCAACCTTTGATTGGGGGTTTTGAAGCAGATAAATAGATAGATAGATAGATAGATAGAAAGATAGATAGAGAGATAGATAGATAGATAGATAAGAGTGAACTCTAGTGATAATCAAATAGTGTTTTAATGGTACACGATGTGTATATTTTGTATCGGAAAAGTAAAAACAATAATTGCCTTAATTGTTTCTACCGACTAAGAAACGTAATTTTAGACGCAAACCTTGAAAGTCTCTTTATGATTACATATTTATTATCAAGAACTTCCTGGGAATCCGGACGTAAATCAAATTAAACCTGACAAAGTAGGGAACCGGTTAGCGTGCAGAATCTCCGACAGGCAAGATGAGTCGCTTTATCTGGTGCCAGCAATGGCGGATAGCAAGTCAGTTTCAATATTGTATCAAGTGCGTCGTTTGTGTCATTAAGAGAAATCGCGCCTTTCATTCAAATTTTGAGAGACTGCCACAGGTTAGGATCAAACGGCACCCAGGCACAAATTAGAATCTTCGAATACAGATGAACACGGGTACACAAAACAGATAATATCCAAACTCTGAGAGACCCGCAGTTAGGGGTAAAAGCATTGACGAATGTTCAAAATGAAATAGATTCCGATTAATTGGGACACAACAGCGATAGAATATCTCAGCCGAATGAAGTGGCTTCTTCAATTACGTATAGCAATGTATAAACAAAATAAACTCAAGTTCAGTCTTAAAATATATATGGTAAGTTATCCACATATATGTATATATGTGTATCCATATATGTATATATGTGTATCCATATATGCACACGAGCATGCAGGTTCGTCTATGCGTGTGTATGAGAGTGTGTGTATAATCGATAAAAATCTACTAAAGTACTTCAAATTATTTACGTTAAACCTGCACACTCCTATCCTCTACCTAATAATACATGAGAGAAATCATGGAAGACCAATGATTTCCTCGGCTAATAACTATGTTATCTAAATAGATTAACCACATTTAGAAGTTGGAATCCCTATAAATGATGCAAAGCAAATATCAAAAAACATAATTAAAAACATAAAGACGATACCTGAAAATGCTATCCTTGCTACTATAGATGTCACATCCCTATACTCAAATATTAGATATGAAAGAGGAATTTTATCGAAAAAAAAAGAAAGAATGCTTAAACAATGTCTACATCTCGTTTTACCGTAATCTTGCGAGACTGGTCGGTCTTCGTTTGCTGGGCACCTGTCGATTGCCCCCAGGCAAGTTTTTAGGGTATTGGAAGCAGCAGGATACGAAAGAGACACCGAAGTGATAGAAAGAAAGGAAGAAATAAAGACGTACAGGCATGATAAAGAAAGAAAGAAAAAAGGGAAGAAAACGATATTACAGCAAGAATTGAGGAAGAAAGAGAAGAGAAAAGGTGAAAAGACACAACGTACGAATGAATACAGGTATACTCAGCTCTTTGAGGGTTTGCTTTATTCCATTTCCAGTTCTCACAAAAAAAGGCAAAAGGCGAAAATGGTTTTCAGCATTTTTGCATCATGCAGCGCACACTCTTTCTCTTTCTCTATCTCTTGCTCTTTCTCTTTCTCTTTTACCCAAATCTTCACTCCGACTAATCCAACTACCTACGATTTGGTTCATTTTACTACCATCTCGATGTCTGGAATCACTATAAAATTTTCTTGTACATATTAATGGTGATTGCTTTTTTGCTCAACACCATTTTCGGTTTATGAAAGGTTTCTATAAGAGCGCTCCACTTTCATATAGCGTAGGGAAGAAAGCCAGACCATAATAAGCACAAAATAGTATCAACTAAAAGCCTGAGAATAAAAATAAAAAAAAACACCTAGAAAAAAAAAGAAAATTATCGAAGTTTCTGGGGAAAATTTAAAGAAACTCTGCTTGTCGTTGAATGGGATCGGGTAAATTCAATAAAATGGCTGAAAAGTAGGGCTGTGCTCCATGAAAATCGATCAAGCAATGTTGGAGGATTTGAGTAAAATAAAAGAAGACAGATGCACTCTTTCTTCCGCCTCGGGTCAGGATACTTATTAAGTTACTTTCGAAGGATGGCCTGGTTCTCCTGCTCCAAGCTTGTCAGATCCTACACTAATCAGCTTAACGATATTATAATCATGATATTCGGACAGAGAAGCTGCAGAGAATTTCGGCGTCTCTGTCACTGTTAATACCAACTCTAAGACCTGCGATCTGTTCATATCTTTCGATTAATGAATACACATTGTTTGAAATTCTGAGATAATAATAATAATAATAATAATAATAATAATAATAATAATAATAATAATAATAATACCGGGTTGTTACAGGAGCCTTCGGGGTTATAAAATGGGTGGCAACATCTGGGTAAAATACCTGGAAACTATGAGATATAGAAAATTGTCCTCACAGGCACCGTCCATATCCTTCACGAAGTCCATGTAAATATTCCCTTTTATAAAACCATGTACTATTTCTTGCGTTGCCTCATGGATTAAACCTGTATTAACCCTTTTTGTGTATATAAAAGGAAGCCAGTGCCTACTAAGTTATAACATTGTTTCCTGTCCTAAGTTTCAATCCAAAACTCGATGTGCAACGGATATTGCTTGACATCAAAAGGATAATAATAATAATAATAATAATAATAATAATAATAATAATAATAATAATAATAATGATGATGATGATGATGATGATGATGATGATACGACAAGGCACTGTATGCAATGGCTTTTATTCAACTGCTTCTATAACAGTTGTAGGTTCTGGGATGCTTGACCGATGCCTGGCCCTCTCCATATCTCAATCGGGCTTTGGAGCAGGAACGTGGGCAACATTGGCTTATACTCGGACGTGAACTCAGTTAACCGATTCCACCTTTTCTGTCTGTGACCTTTACGCCACTCAACACTTTCTTTGAAAGGAAGTATTGTTGTAATTGCATGAAATGTTCAGACTAATATCATCATCCTTCTTCTTTTAACAGCGTTTTTTTCAACAATGTTTCCGGCCTTTTTCAAGTGTTTTCTTGAATCTCATCCTTGAATATCTAAAAAGATTATTGAACGACCTCAATAATAACTGGATTACCAATCGCTCTCGAAAAAAACTCATCGACCGAAGCGATATTCATCCACTTCAATAATGACGTAATCAGAATGTCTCCATAGATTTACAGTATATGTATAACCCATACGATATCTTACAGAATACAAGCAAATAGAACTAGTTGTCACAGTCAATAATTGCAGAACTGTAGCGTCAAAATTTGGAGTCATGTAAGAAAAAATTCTATTTATAACACAACTGGCATTTTCTGGATAAAAACATCTGAGATAGAGTAAAAATACATCAAGAAATCTAGAAATTAATAAACTATACTCATTGAAATAAGCCCCCCACCCAATGTCTGAAGAGATTTTTTCCCCAAAATGAAAAGTGGTCTTTTTCGAAGATGTCTGGTGGAGAACTGATACCAATTTTCAAGTTTGTAGACAAAACGGTATGGTCAGGATCACTGGATCACATTAGTAAACACAGAAACAAAGACACGCAAATATTTAAAAAAGGGATTGAACCATTTGCTATCTTTAATGGCAACAGTTATTTTGAACCTTTTCAAATAATAAAAGGAGTGAGACAAGGGGACACCAACTCACCCAAACTCTTCACATCCTGTTTTGAGTTGATCTTCCAAGACCATGATCTGCAATGAAGCAAATGTCATGTGCAACAAAAACGTTCAAGACAAGGACACAACGATAAAAATCGAAAACGTAGCGCTGAAAAGAGTCGATTACTACATCTACGAAGAACAGCAAAATGAAATCCTCAAAAGGAGAAATCAAGCAAAAAATCAAATCAGGTGGGCAAGCTTTTGCAAAAGCAAACTCGACTTTCAAGTCAACTTCTGAAAGGAAAGGTTTACAACCAATGCATCCTCCAAATCGTCAGTTGAAACATGGGATTTTACCAAAAGATTGACTCTCAAACTGAGAACCATGCAGCATGCTCAGGAGAGAATCATGCTCAACCTCACACGGAGAGATCATAAGACAGCACAGTATATCATGTAAAAGACAGGAGTCTGAAATAACACGAGAACCTTTAGAAAAACTCAAATGGCAATGGGCTGGTCATGTTGCAAGAATGGCAGAGACCCGTTGAAGATCACGACTCACAACATGGATATCCCGAGATCATATGCGAAATTTTGTCCAACAGAGAGTAAGATTGCATGATGAGCTGGACAAATTCAGAAAGTACTGGCCCTGCGAAGCCCATGATAGAGAGGTCTGGTGTATCTTGAAAAAGATCTATGTTCAACGACAGACACTAAGAGGATGATGATAATGATGTTGATGATGACAGAACTTTGAGATTAGAACAGATCATCCAATCCTTGCCAAGAGCCTCCATCTAGTCCAAGTTAACAAAGAGAAGGAAATAAGTCAATAGTTAGTTTTGCTCTTCCAGATGACACGAAAAATGTAAAAGAAAAAATGACGTAAAAAAGAAAAAAGGGCAAAGAAAACGGAGACGATATATCTTTAATCTGAGAGAAGAAAATACTGACATGCTGGTGTGGTCAGGAAAGAAAACTGTTTTGTCCCAAAATAACAAATAGAGGCGTTTTGACTTCTTCAATATACAATTGATAGGAACTGTTCAATATTGATTGCATTCAAAATCCTAGTTTTTGCTTGACTCAAAACGGAAAGAAAAATATAGAAAGAGGAAGTGAGAGAGAGAGAGGGAGAGAGAGAGAGAAAGAGAAAGGGGTATATTAGAAGATATGTTCAGATGTAAAACAAAATAAACTTCAATAAAATTTCAAGCAAATTATTTCCTAAAAAAAACAGATAACCTAACAAATAGCCCAGCCGATGCCAGAAATAACAAGATGTGGAAATAATTGACAATGATCGCAATGATGACTTGACGCCGAGATCGAAGATTTCTACATTCTTCCAGATCAGCTCAGCGCAATAGATTGTTAAGGTGAAGTGTGACGTGACACAGTTGACCCCAGCCTTTGTCATCGAATGAGAAGGTGAGAGTAAAGAAATACATCATATCAAAGTACACGAGAAGGTGTTAAGAAGTCACGAATTCTTTGCAACTGAAGGTTCGTTCAGTTACTTGGGAGGCGGAGAATTTTTTTCAACCCTCAGGAAAATCCGTGTCGTGACAAAGTCGACCTGATATATCTGCTATTAGATCAAAGGTCGTAGACAGACGAATCAAAGCGATAACTTCCTTATCGGTGTGAAACCTTCAAAATAAAAGAGGAGTGTTCGGATTTCGTGACTGCTGGATGTAGTATTGGTATTAGGAGGATAGTATACGACTTTCACCAACACATCCATAAGTACGTGAGTAGCAAATATAAGGAAATGAAGAATCCAAGCTTCTCTGTTAAATTTTCTGTTTATTCGTGGGACGATAGAAAAAGTCAAAACATCTCGTCTGAATAACTCACAGTAGGAGTCAGAAGTGAGAGAGACAGAGAGAGATAGAGTGAGATAAGGAAGGTGGAGAAAGACATAACTACAACGGGAAGAGACAGAATGTAAGAGACAGTGAATGGTCAAGAGTCATACCCCAAGTTCATTAGTTTAGTCTCGGTTCTTTGACTTTACAGACGAAACCCGAGTGCAAAGGCAAAAATGCCTTCAAGGGCTGACGGAGTAAGTGATTTCCGCTTGACCATGCCCTTGCGTCCATCTCCAGTTCCAGGGATAGGTTGAAGAATGAGAAAGCTTCTTTAGCACGGGTCTGACTCGCTCGAACTGGAAATAACTGTTTTTCTGAGAATATTTTTTCTAAATACCCCAAGGGAAGGTACGCTTTTATTGACGGAAAGTACGCTTTTATTGGCGAAAGGAGGTCATGTGATACTCTTTCTCGACACATCAACATATATTTTCCCTAAACCTAAGTATTGTCTGCATCTGTGCATATATAAAGGTATTGTGTCCATTTAAACTGGCTGGGAACTATTAAGAGATGGAAAATCGCTGTTACTATCTTGGAAAGGATATCGATACACAAGTACGTAAAGATTATTAACTTGAATAGGTACAACTGAATAGATTGTAGTATATTAACAGAGTGACAAAGAAATGCAGGATTTTTCTAACATTGGTCTTTGTGTCGTGTATGTTTATGTTTGGGTGAGCGAAATGTACTTGTTTTGACCAAATCCTGCCAATTAGATGAAAAGTTATGAAAGTTAGAATTCGAAATCTTTGCATGAACATTTGGAATTGGAATAATAGGGTGTAACCTTTCCATAGGGTCAAAGAGAGAAAAATTAAACACAAGGGGATATCCCTTCACTGCAAAAATTTGCAAACATTCATGAATCATTTCTCATATTTTTTGTAATATCCGTGCTCCAATAGCAATCGCTTCTATGGTTGATCGATCTTATATCAAACCGATGTAGTTCAAAAGAATATGTGTTGAGCAGTCTTACCAATTTAGCTCTTCGGGATGTAGATTCAGCTTCTTTTTTTTTGTTTTTTCTGTATCTTGCTTCTCGCTCAAATCTTGTTCACTCTCTTTCCCTCCTTCTCCTCTTTCTATCTCTTTCTTTCTCTCTCTTTCTCTTTCTCTCTCTCTCTCTCTCTCTGTCTCTCACTCAGAAACTCTTTTTATCCTTTTCCCCGTTACTTTTTTATCTTTCTCTCTCTCCCTCTCTCTCCCCCTCTCTCTCTCTCTTTCCCTCAATCAGAAACTTTTTCTATCCTTTTCCCCTTTAGTTTTTTGTCTTTTTATCTACCTTTCTTCCTGAGGAGTAGGAATGGAATCTTTTCAGCAAGTCAAATTTTCCTTCTGTCTTTCCCTCCATTCTACAGCAACTGTAACTTAACTTGTTATAATATATTTTTACTTGTAGTAGTATTATTTCACTTTGCCAAAGACTGTATTTTGATCGCAGATTGAGTCAGATAATAACTGATTCCACTCAGATTAATAATTCACTAATCTGAAAAAATGGAAATAAGGGAATTATAAAAAATACTGTTCTAATGGAACATATTTATATATATATATATATATATATATATGTGTGTGTGTGTGTGTGTGTGTGTGTGTGTATGAGTATATATATATAACCTCCATGCTATAAATATTTTATAAAAGAACTCAATAATAATAAATTAATTAATATATATATATATATATATATATATATATATATATATATATATATATATATATATATATATACAGAAATTCTTTAGTTTGGCTTTATCTCCCACGTATATGAAAAAATGTCGTCCATATATCTAACATAGAAGATGCAATCATTGTATATCTCCAGGTATATGTGGGTTTCTTCGAATTTGCCCATGAAGATGTTAGCCTTCGAGGGAGCTGCAACTGCGCCCATGGCGCAGTCTTTCACTTGGAGGAAGTTTTCATTATTAAAGTTAAAGCTATTAAGTGTTAAAATGTGTTTCATACATACATACATACATACATACATACATACATACATTTATGTATATATATGGATATATCTTCCAGGTTCTTTTTTATCTATGGCTTGAACTATTCCGTGATGACCAAATGGTGTGTCCGATAGCATGGACACAACATTCTTTTTAAAAGTCTGGATCCACCCACCGTAATTCAATTACAACAAAAGATTTGTAAACTTTTCAGCACGTCTAGTGATGTTCTCATACGAATTTGGGAGGTTCTAAGCTAAATGTTCTTCCCCGCAAAGCAAAACGTACTGAGTGGGGAGAATTCTTTTTTCACCTTGTTTGTTGTCCGTCCAAATTGATGATCGTTGCTACACCAGATGAACAAGAAAGAGTAACAGAAAATATGTTTTTGGACTTCATGCTACATAATCGATATCATTTTGTTATATTATGATACTGATTAATAAAGAAATATGAATAATCCTTATCTTTCATTTTTGTATGTTGTGTCAAAATTATTTGTTACAATTTTGATGATATATCATCAGATCTGGCAGGTATCTATGATTTAATCCACATTTTTGTGAATACCGATGTTTTATCAGTTGGCCATTTGAAAACAAAAAAAAACTTCTCCCTTTAACTTATATAGAAAAACTGGCAACGTTTTTTCTTGTCTTGGTCGTACAGGCATATCATTTAATCATGTTGCTAAGCTTCTACCCCCCCCCCAAACCTGTATAACTTCCACTTTCCTATAGACTATAACTAAAAATACATCATTGGTCTTTTTTGTTGCCAATTTATGGTGTTATTCACTAGCTATTCTTCCAGGAACTATCGCTCATGATATCCTTGAATTTGAATGTTTGCAGTAATTGTCTAATGGCTATCCAAAGGTACCGTGAATTCAGTAATCTTATTTAGTGCATGTAACGAATTTTAACATAGTATTGAAGTTTCACAGACTTGAGCAGTTTTCTGACGTTTTGATGAACTGAAAAAAAAACAAATTTCTCAGGACGTACTTGAATCAATGGAAGGATAAAAATCAACTTTCCAGTTTTTAGTTCAGAACCTTTTATATGAAAGATGTCTAATGGATCATTTTGAATACTACTGATATGAATTACTGTACTGTGTAGATCCTAGAACTATACATATCTGTATCTATATCTATATCTATATCTATATCTCTCTCTCTCTCTATATATATATATATATATATATATATATGCATTATGTTGTATTTTATATGAATGTGTTTTGAAACTCAAACTCCTGTTAATATACAATGAATGTAGTATCATGTCGCCTAGATAGCGTAAATAGGATAAACAATTCAAAAATGGGCTAATGCAAGAATCAAATAGGTAGCCGATAGGTATCTACTTCAGCGTTATGTCACTCTTTCCACTGATTTCAATAGTCCAGCGGTGAAACGAGGGCCGAAATAACTGCTTTATTTTCAAATTCTCATTTTGTTCACTCACTGTCCGTATCTGCTCTATTGTTTCTCGACGCGGAAGAGAAAAGTGGTACATGCAACTTCGGGAAGAAAGGTCAGATGCACTCTTGTACATATAGTTCAGAAGCTAACCAAGCTGGCTCAATGCAGTTTTAATACGAAAACCCAAGGTCACTGTTACATAACATTTCAGTTGGAGCACTATAAAATGAAATATATATGTGCGTGTATATATATATATATATATATATATATATATATATATATATATATATATATATATATATATATATATACAATTTCTTTCCCTTTTTTTCTTTTCCTCTAAACACATTTTTTATCTATTTTTCTATTTTTCTTTTTTCATACCCATTTTCCTCCTTCATTTCTGTCTCCCTTTCTTTTTTTTGTATTGATTTTTATTGGTATTCTTTTGATGTTTCATTTTGTTCTTCTTTCATTCACAATCTTCAATATTTCCTTCCTTGCTTCTTTATTTCCTTCCTTTCTTCCCTTCCTTTCTTTCTTTTGTTTTCTGTCTCCATCTTTTCATTCCATTTTCTCTTTCTTTCGTTATAATTCTATTTTCTCTCTTCTTCTCTTCCTTTCTTTTTTTATTTCTGTTTTCCTATTTCTGTATTCGTGAGCTTTCTTTTGATTTTCATTATCTTATATCCATCAGAGTTTTCCCATTTTTCAGTTCCATCACAGATCTTTCATTCCTCTTACCTTTTGTCTTCTTTTCTCTTTATTTCTTCCTTCTTTCTTTATCCCTTTCCGTCTTTCTTTCTTTTGTCTTTCTTCCATTCATTCTCACAGTTTATTTCTTTAACTCCTCCTCCTTTCTCACGTTTCCCATCTATCCCTCCTATTTGCAATTTTTCTTTAGTTTTCCCTTTTCTCCCTATATATTCCTTCCATTCCTCCTCCCAACTTACATGTTTCCCTTATCTTTCTTTCTTACCTACTCATTTTCCTTCTCTTTCTTCCTCCTCACCAATTGATCTCAATTTTCTTTTATCTTCTTTTTTTCTTTCATTATTCATTCTTTTCATTCCTCTTTTTCCCCTGATTCTTTTTTTGCAGTCCTCGTTGTTACCAACATTTTTCTTCCTTTAACTCTTACTCTCTATTTTAATTCCTCGTTCTTTCTTACAGTTTTCTCTCTTCCTATCCTTATTCCCAACCCCGATATTTTTCTTCTTTCCATTTATGCTTCCTTTCTATTATTTTCTTCATTTCATTCCCCCTTGAAAATGCCTTTTTCATCTCCCCTTCTCTATCTTTCTCTCTCACCACTTTGATTGTCGTCACTATTTCACTTGCACACAGTGATATTTAGCCTCTCTCAACTTTATTAAAACTTCTCAAGCACACACAACTCTTTCTCGTTGCCTTTGTTCAAAATTAAATCTAGAGAGCCCCAGGATAAAAGACATTATGGATGATCTGGGGTTTTTCCCTCAGACCCACGATAAGACATTGCAATATGACTGCCTAAAGAATGAAGTATTACGTAATAAAAGAAAAGTTAGAAGAAAAGCAGTGAATACGGCAGACAAGACGTGAGGGGTTGGTTTCATCTCTTCATATTGGTTCCTATTCGTTAAGGACTCTGTTTATATGAGATTTTAATAAATCCATCGCTATTGGCAAGATGGAGTGAGAGGAAAGAGCACATTTGTTAGTGATTCTCTCTTGGGTTGTTTCAATTGATTTACCAGGGAAAAAGAATAGATAATCTATAGAGTAATGACACTAAATCCCATCATATGTGCCTTGCAAGTTCGTTTTCATCATTAATACTCTTGTGAGTTCGATCCTCACTATATACCTGACACATTCTTACTTGTCTACAACTGTAAGAAGAGTCATTGATATTCCAAATTTTGTTCAGACATTTGAATCCCTTTCTTGATTCCTTGATCTGTTACAAAGTCTTGGATGATCAATTCTTTTGTCTTCGTTTGTTTCAATGTTTGAAATTTAAAGTGGCCACCTTGTATCTCCTCCAGAATAAGACACGGAGACAATAAAACGTTGGTTGGTGGTAACGTCACGTATATGTACTTAGAGATAGAGAAATGGGTTGATATATTATTAGCCATCCTTGGTTGAACAGTTTTAGACAAACGTTTCTGACAATAAATAAATTTCCAACTCATATATCTATGGCCTAATGTTATATAAACGACATCAGTTTTATGTTTCGAGTCTTACTTATTCCTTCAAGCCAATCATGTTGCACTTAAGATACTTTCTGATAGTTGTTTGATACTAGTGATACGTTTAGCCAGCCAGTGTAGGATTAGGATTTTGTAGGCACCTGTGCTAGAGGTACTGCGAGGCCCCGGTAATATTTTCAAAAGAAAATAAAAGTTGGAGAAAAATTAAATTTATTTCAAAGTTATTTCTACCTGATTAATAACAATTAAAAGATTTGCTTTGCATAATCTCTCAGAAACAAATTTCTCAAAACAAAAAATATAAGTTTTTCTAGGGAACAACATTTTCTATTTATCGTAGGAGCGGGGCCGTTTTCGTCGTTCTCAGATGTAATGCAGTATATGTATACAGTTTGCTACAAATATATTTGCAACATATTAATTGGACTTGATTTAACATTTTTGGTATAAACTTGCACTTTGATCTCGCATTCCTAAATGAAATAGCTTTTCACTCAATTTCTCGAAGCCTTCCAGCTAGGGGGAGGGCGCTGGGCTGCAGTCCCTAAAGTCCATGTCTTAGTTTGACACTGCTATGAGTCCACAAACTTTGGTTGAATGAATTGTTGGATTAATCTTCCTGTCGCCCATATTGACCTTTTTCTCAACGTCATTGTTCTCAATTCCTGACTTGTAATTTTTGTAATCAATAGATACATAGGTAGATCGATAGTTATTTATTGAACTTGAAGAATCGAAATCACACTTTTTGGGGATGATCCAAGCACCAGTCACTGGTCCCCGTTGAAAATACACATACTTGAGCTATCAAATAGCTAGAAAATGTATCTATGTGTGTGTGTGAGAGAGAGAGAGGGAGAAAGTGTGACCGTGTGTTTGAGTGTAAAGAAAAATCCTCATGGAAGTCAACATCGAAACAATTATATATAGATACACGCACACACGCACACACATACAAATATAAATATTCAAGTATATATATATATATATATATATATATATATATATATATATATATATATATATATATATAAGTGGCTATTTTTGTGCTAATGGATGTGTGTGTGTAAGTAGATATGCGTGTTTTTTTTGTTTTGTATATTCCTGTCAGTGCGTTTATATAACAATGTGTGTATGAATGTGAGTAATTTTGTGGATGTTTGTGGATGTCTCCACGCATATATAATTTCATAATTGTAATTCAATATTCTGGCGCAATATGGGTCCGGCGTCTGTTCGGAAGCATTTCTGGCACTGACCACGGTCTCGCGAGACTCTTTCTCATATTCTCGCCGTTCCGTCATTTTCCAAATATCAAAGTCAAGAATCAATAATAGGTTTCCATGACAGCATTGAAAGGTGATCACGTGATTCCAAGCGCATGTCATTTTTGATATGTCAGCCTAGCAAACATTGTCACCCCCTATTCCAGAAGTAATGCTAACGTTAATGTCTTGAAGACTTATAAAATCAAAAATAGAAAAAAGTCAGCTATTTTTTGTGTGCAGAAATTAGTCTACCAGCTAAACTTGGAAAATATCAAGAATATTCTGCTTCAATATTTTCAGTGAAAATACAGCTTAGTTTGACACAAGGTCAAAAGGATGTGTCAGAGTAATGATGATCAGCATCATGTTTGTTTACCATAATTACATAGATTGTGAGACAAGGGATGGAATTACTGAAATGTTCGGGGATTTCATAAGATCCCTCGTGATTTCACGGATGCAAAAGGGATTTCACGGAACCACTATTTGCACAATCTTATATATGTATATAGAGATGTATATAGTGACAGGGGTATTTCAAATACTGTTTCCAAGTATTATAACGCATTTATATAATTATATCCGTCGGATTGTGTCTCTATTTTCTATCTATCCACCTATCTATCAATCAATCAATCAATCCATCTATCTATCTATCTATCTATCTGTCTATCTCTCTCTCTCTCTCTCTTTATATATATATATATATACATATATATATATATATATATATATATATAGATAGATAGATAGATATATATCTCTCTTTATATATATATATATACATATATATATATATATATATATAGATAGATAGATAGATAGATAGATAGATAGATGGATGGATAGATAGATGGATAGATAAATAATGGAATAAAGATTCTGTACACAAACACGTTTATGTTTCTGCCCTGTTTTGGCTCTTTCAGTCGTACATAAACAAATACAATACCTTGAAATATACTTATCCACCTAAATGCCTTATTCCAAATACAATATATATATATATATATTTGTCAAAATTATTCCCTGTTTTTCACTTAACGATTTTCTCTCGTCTATTCACGTGACATCTTCTAGCTATCAGATGTGAATGACTCGCTCTTAGATAAAGTAGCGAGTATATGCCATAAATAGCAATAGATAAAAATGTCAGTTACTTCATCTACTTGACTAATCAAAGATACAGAGGTCGGACAGCACATGCATCCATCTTTGTCTGACTTGGGAGGAATTGATTGAAGACTTTCATTATGTAATTGGATGATCAAATTAAAATAACTGTCGCAGTTGAAAGTCAAACTCAATTTGATAATTGTTTTACAAACTCTAGCATATTGTACCAGTCTTATTTTGCACGGATACAGATTTGAAAGAATAAGATGACCAGCATTTATATATATATATATATATATATATATATATATATATATATATATATATATATATATATATATATATACATATATATATATATATACATATATATATATATATATATATATACATATATATACATATATATACACACACATATATATATATATATATATATATATATATATATATATATATATATATACATATACTTGTACGTGTGTATCGATATATTTATATAGATAGATATTTTGAAACCTATGGCATTTACTTTTTGGGGATCCTACCCTCATGTGATATTTTAAGCATCGATTCACATGCACACATACATATACATAAGTAGGTATCGGTAGTGTGTGTATATATATATATATTGAAGAAGAGCTTGCTCTGTCGAAAGCTTGCCAACCTAGAGTGATACTTTGCTCGATTTTTTTTCTTCTGAGCATTTCATGGAGATATCATAGGTAAGTGCAGGGGGTCTGCTTTCTTCAGTTCTGCGTCTTCAGTCTTGGTTGTTGTGTCTTTGTCTTCGACTTATCCGATGTACATGACATGTGTTTTACTGAAGTCCACTTTCTTTCTTTCTTCGTTCAGTATGTCAAGCTTAATGGTAATTGCTTCTTGGCTTTAAACAATTTTGGCTTAAGAAAGGTTTCAAATGATTATTCCATTTTCGGATGGCGGGGATAATTTCATAATATGTTGAAAAATATTCTTGGTGTTATCATTTTGTAGCATGGGCTCAATTTGCACTTTTTGCAATGCTCAGAACACAAATTAGAAATTTAAGCTGAGATTCATATTTTTTTTGGTTATGTTTTTCGGTTCCTTTAATATAGTTTTTTTTTCTGTTTGAATTTTTTTGTATTTTTTCTATGAGAAACAAATTTATCCACAAAACAAATAAAACAGATAATGAATAAAATCTGCCTGGAAATGTGTGGAACTCTGATTGTTACTAATGATTAAAGGAAAAAAACAAATGAAAAGATGGCTTCCGCTGAAATTGATGCGCGCTGAAATGTGAACCGAGCATCCGGGAACTTGTTGATAGTCATGTGAGCAAATGAATAATTAAACAATTTTTGAAAATTGAGCCGCGGCGTCGCTTTGACCCTCTTATAATGTGTTTGGGAAGCCTGACCGACAGCAAATTGATTTGCGTCGTTTAACTTCATCTGCTTCCGTAAAAAACGAGAAAAAAAACGTCTTATTTGAAACAAGAAGGAGTAGTTGTTGTTGTTGCTGTTGCTGTTATTCATTTTTCTTTTTTTTTTCTTCTTCTTCTTCTTCTTCTTCTTCTCCTTCTTCTTCTTCTTCTTTTCCTTCTAATTCTTTTTCTTCTTCTTCTCTCACCCTATCATTCTATCTCAATCTCCTTCGTTATTTCAAACAAATAGGGTCTTTCCTCTCTTTTTTTGTCCTATTTCAGAATATCATCTTATTTGTTTTCCACGCTACGAAGTTTACCAGGTTTTAGAGGACGTTTACCAGTGAGTTTGTTTTGCCTGAGTGATTTGTTTCTGTGGCTTGGTACTCGACTGATCAAAGACGGATGAATTGCTGTATATGAATTGATATTTTCACGAACTCCAGATTCATATTTTCTTCTCTTTTTTCATCTTTTTCGGTGAAATAACTTCCAATAAACAATCTTACATATCACAGCTCCCAACAGACACATGCACACATGCGCAAATGCACACACACACGCACACACACGCATCCACGCACAAACATACGCACACACACATAGATATTTATACAAATATATATATATATATATGTGTGTGTGTGTGTGTGTGTGTGGTGTACACTAATCATATATTGATATAACCACAGAGATCTGACGAAATTAAACAGATATCACTACTCTCAAACGAGTCTTTATTCAACGGTTTGAGAGTTCAACAACAATATGTAAGGCATTTAAAATTAAACGAACCTACCATTATCAGATTTTAAAAAATTGTTTTTCCTGCATCGGATCCATCAGATCTGCTATATTTTTTGCAGAATAGGTGACCTGTCAGTGTCTAAAAGATTAAGATGTATTGCCCTATTTCACGATTCAAAATGGTCTTTTCTATAAGATTCCTAGAAGTTTCTCTTGACTATTAGAGTTGCTTAATTATCTTGGGATCCACCATAGCTGAATTTACCTTTTCTGTTTGACGTTGCTTGATCGTTCATGGGAAAATGCCGTATCTATAACAGTGAATTCCCTGATCTCAAAATAGTACCTCATACCATCACCAGGGATCTCCTATATTTCATACTAGGTTGCACAAAGCTCAAACTTAATTTTAGTTAGAACATTTCCTGGCTCATTCTCACCTGCTCTTCAGAAATTGATCAAATCGAGAATCATTTGAAAATATGACCTGGTGACAAAAGTCCAACGAAATATTCAATCACAGGTGAAAGTGAATCTTTATTAATACTCAATTTGTATTTGGGGTGTCGCACTGAGATGGAGACAGTATTTGTGTTTTATCATTCTCTTTTATTTATTGTAATCAACTTCTGGCTTTGAAGATACGGCGAAGCATCACCAGAGTAAACTTAATCGTACATTTCTGTGATACGTGTCTGCTCTATCCTTTGCCAATCTCTCACAACGGTTGACAAGGGGCTGGACCTTCTTGATTTGAATTCAGAGCTGATCTCCTCCCAACCTGCTTGCCAACGAAAGCTAAAGAATCTGTTCTGTATTTTACCCATATCTCAGGAAGAGGAAGCCTTTCTTGGGGGTATTAGTACGTAAGTGGTAAAACTGTCTCATTTTCTTTTACATGACTGGTAAGATGCCAATGATAAAATTGTGTCAGAGCAACTTTTACAGAATCAGTATTATTGCAATTGGGTAAGGCTTCACTTTCACACCTACTATGTATCAGCAACTGTATATTCGGTGTATTGGTTCATTGTTGTTTTTGAGGGAAGCTCAAAAAGCCGCCTTATACTCGAGTATTCGTGGACTCTCGTGTACAACTGCTCGATATCAGAATACTGTTTATATATCGGGCACAAATTCGTCAGACTCCACGGTTGTCCTTCATGACACTTTAGATATTTTCTCGAGTCGATCCCCTAACAACTTTGGATAAATAAAAATTACGTAATCAATAAAAAAAATCCTGTGAAATAACAACGTTCCTCATCATCGAAACTAGCATGGTACTCGAAAAAAAATGATGGGATCATTTACGCATGGATCGGCATTTCTGTGTAAGATGATATTGACTGTGTACTTTGTCTCTGATCGAAGTGTCACTTTCCGGCACTTGCAGTATTTGTGCGTTCACTGAGAAGTTCCATGTACACAATATACAAAATACTTCCACAAAATATAGTCTTTTTATATCATACTTCAGAATAATCCATTTCTATTGAGGAGGGAGAGGAAATTCTGTTGTTATCAAAGGGTCCATATCAGAATAATTGTTTGAATTTTTTAGATAGAAATATATACTTACTGTAGCAATATGACTAAATTTGAATTTCGACTAAAAATGGGTGTCTATGGACAAATTTTTTTATGGAACAATCTATGTCAGAAAATCTCCCAAAGTTAAGCAGTGTCACCATAAATTCCGGTTATTTTATCTCCAATCAATGCTCTTTAATTAACGGTCGTAGAATGTAAAAACAAGAGTGTTGCAATTGGAGCAACAATAAATGTGGAAAGAAAAATGAATCAAAAATCAATGATATAAAATAGTTTTGTTCTGAATATTCCAAATTGTGGAGAACCAAAATCATGAAGGGTACATTTGAGCCATCTGACAATTTTCCCTGGATATGTGTCCAATTAGACATTTATTGTTGTTTATACTCCACCATCACTTTGAACAGAAAGGAATATAATATCTAATTTTCACATATGACACTAAAAGATTGCTATGAAAATAAATATCATATATTGGGATGCAGAAGATTTACCAAAGCGGTATGAGAATGATAACGTTTTGTTCAAAATGGCCGATTTGGGCAAAATCTATATAGGGCTTATAGGCTCTTGGATTAACAAGAAATACTACTGGGGTAATATAATCCTATTCAAAATGTACCCTGGGATGAAGCTTTCCGAGATGTTGAAATGAAACATGGAATAGAATAAAGAATAGTGTTTTTTATACACTCCAATATCATAGATCTATGATATATATATATATATATATATATATATATATATATATATATATATATATATATATATATATATATATATATATATATATATAAAGGTGGTGCCTTTCCTATTCAGTCACGTAATGCGAGCTCATTTTTGTGTGGGTTTCATACTATCATAACGTCATTGTATGTGCTTGAAAAGCTGGGGAAATCTCATTTACTCTATGTTCAGTGAGACATGCCCAGTAGAATTCTGGAATAGATTTACAGTACAAACATACTCAAAAAGCCATAAAAATATCTGATACATACGACTAGGAATCTCAGAGTGGTGAGCTCAGATGTCGATCTGTTATTCCTGAAAATATATATTTATCAAAGTGGAGCTTATGTTGTCATAGTGAAATATTATGGCTGGTAAATACAGATCGTCTTTTACTGGCTATTTGATAGCTACAATCACCTTACTAGAATCTACGGGTTCGATTTTTACGGGAAGTCGATTTGTTTGCAACTGCAATGATGAATCGGTAATTATTTACACTTTTTCTTTAGGTTGAACGTTAGGGGTTCTGTACGAGCATGTGGGATTTTAGATGTGTCAGTCGTCGCTACAACGAACATTCGTCATGGATCAGTCAGTTGCCTTTGCAATACAATAGAATATACATTGCCTCTCGGTTCTCTATTTGCACAGACGAAGACTAACGAGTAGTACTCTATGTGTCATTGGCTGAAGGTGTAGCAGAGGCTGAAATCCATCAAAAGACTCCAGAAAAGATATTTTGCTTTGGCATGAAAATGTGCTCTCACATACTGCAGCGATCACGGTACAAACGCTTCAAGATCTTGGATTTGGGGTATTCGAGTTTTTTCTTAAGATTACTAAACTCACTTCCTTAGATTACCATCTGTTTGGTCCTCTTGAAGATGTCTTGAGATGTCATCGTTGTCCATGAACCAAGATGTGAAAGACTTAGTCCATTCGTGGCTTACGTGAAATATCTATTTTTATGGGCATATCAAAACTCGTGGAACGCTTGACCAAGTGCATCTCAAAGCAAGGGGTCTAATAATGTATTTCCAAGTTCTGTTCTTTTTACAAAAAAAAACTATTATAAGAAAAGATCTGATAACTATCGTCACACTTTCGTATATATGATAAATGATGAAGCAGGATGCCATTAGTTCAAAGATCTAAGTGTATTGAAAGACATTGGCCAATCTTATTGTTCCCTTTCCCTTTTATAGACTTTAAAATACAAAAATATACTTCATATTTCATCATCATCAGACCTGTCCCATCTTCTTCCATGGTGATCGTGATTGCGCTGATCTCTGCCATGTCTTACAAGCAAACCTTCCTATCTCATCTCTTCGTCGTGTCTGTTTTTCTTACAGCGTTTACTGTCCCATGGGCACCAATCAATTTTATTTTGCTCCATCTGTTGTCATTCCTTCTTGCTAAGTATCTAACTCATCTCTAATTTCATTGCTTACTTATCTGTATGATATTTTTCAATTTGGTAGATTTTTTTATGTGTGAGAATTAATAATAGAATTGCTCTTTCCGTTGCTCTCTGTGCGTTTTGTCAGTTTCCATGTTCTGCATATCAGAGCTGGCATTGCGCATTTATTGTATTCTTTACTCTTTTAACATATCGACCAGACACTTTTTGAATATGTCATATTCATACCAAATGCTTTCCATCCAATCGTTATGCATCGTCGTTGTCTTAATTTTTCTTAGTTATTTCCATTTGTAATCCTATTCTTTACCTGCATTCACTTATTTCTTAAATTTGGGGGTCTCGGAGCCACTGTTCTCATATCCATGAAATTATCAACTATTCAAAAGATAATGACGCTAAGTCTCTGAAAAACGCACAGTATCCCAGTAATTTTCAATTATACACTGTATCAGGAATAAAGCCATGGATCATTTTAGTTGTTGAATCACAATAAAATCGATCCATTCTGTTCATCCCTCCGAGTATGATAATTACTGCAGTGGCTGAGAAATTTCGTGTTGCTGAATATGGAATCAATCAAAAGGAATCACAATTCGATTAATAATTAACGCAATAACAATCAAAACAGCTGCTGAAGAAGGAAATCCAAACGAGTCAATTTAATGGAAATATATTCATAAATGATAATTGAAGCTGAGTTGAATGAAGGAAATTCGTCCTTAAACTCATTTTCAAAGCAACTGAGCGAACGGATCGAAATTATCACATTCCTGTTTTTAGTATTGACAGACTTTATTAGTTTCTTTCCGTTTATTCATTTTGAGATTTGTATGGTTGATGTACAAGGAGACGCCTGAGTTCTTTCTTTCCACTCAGAGATTCTCTTTTCTAGATCGTCGTCTTTTTTCCCTCTTTGTTTTTGTCTCAATCGATTGGAATTTTAATCAAATCGACCGATTTCTTTAGGAAAAAATTATTAAGGTCTCTATAGATATCTTGTTCATCAACATGGTGTAAGAGAGGAAGGAACAAAAATGAACAGATTAGAAGTCAGGAAAAAGAGAAAAACGATAAAAAAAGTAGATAAAGAAAATAGAGAAAAAAGGGGAGAAGAAAAAAAGGAAGAGAAATATGATTAAACATTTTTGAAAATCATCAAAAGAAGGCAAAATTAATGAATGAGTTGAAAGCAAAATACTATTAAATAAATATAGGAGCTCAATGAATGGCAACAAAATTATAGAAACAAACCTTGTCAGTTCAATCGAATAACAAATATTACAAATTTTGTGAGTTGTATATATATATATATATATATATATATATATATATATATATATATATATATATATATATATATATATATATATATATATGTATATATATACAATTCAGTAATTCACTATCTGATGTGCAGTGACTTTATTAAAAGTGCTCGATGCACCCAACATTAACAGAAGTTAAAGTAGAGTTTTAACTATGATGAAATAAAGATCCGAATAAATCAAATCATTCGCATAATGAAGCGAAAAAGACAGAAACATAAAAATGCTTCCATAGCAAATCCATTATTTCACTTCACTTCAGATCATGTGGCATTATTCCTCTATATAGAATTGCATACCTACATGACTGCCTTGAAAATCAGCATCCTAAATTCTTGTTTTCAGTCTTTGCACAGGTTATTGAAGAAATGTATATCTAAGATACGAAATAGGATAATATATATATATATATATATATATATATATATATATATATATATATATATATATATATATATATATATATATATAAAAGGAGAGATAAAATAAGAGGGACGTACAGACTGCAATAGTGACAGAGAATGAAGGAGAGAGACAAACAGACAGAAACAGGGAATAAAAGAGCGAGAAAGAGAAAGAATAAGAGTGATATAAAAATCGTTTTGCTTGGTGCCAATGGTTGATGTTTGAATTGAGGTAGAGATTGGCTTTTGAATTTTAAAGACTGGTAGATAATCACCGAAGGTAATACTGGAAGAAAGAATATTCCTGCCTTATAAATTAACAATCAATCCATTGTTAGTTTTGCAGTACCTAGATGATTATATATATATGTATGTATATATATATATATATAATTAGAGAGATAGAGAGAGAGATAGAGAGGTATGATTTGATTTATTCATATGTATATATATAGAGAGAGACATCAATAGATAGATAGATATGATCAGATTTGATTTGATTGTTCTAAAATGCTAAGTTAGTGTTTTTATTTTTATAATCTGAAAGGTTGCCTCAGACATTTCCCATTTACCACTCAGTCTACATTGGCTGATGGAGAAGCCAGATTTGTTCGTGACAGCCAGGCGGTTGGCTTGAATTTATTTCCAACTCTGCCAACCTACAAACAAAGTAGAGACAGGCTCTCCTCCCACACAAATATTCATTAGGGTAAATTATACTTGCATGATGTAAACGAATGTAATCTCGTTGTAGATCAAACCTGACATTGCTGGTCTCCTTCATAGTAAATATGTCTGATTTTCGATACAAGTTTGTATATATATATATATATGTATATATATATATATATATGTGCGTGTGTGTGAGGACAATAATAGATATGCAACAAGCATATGCATAAGTATTAATGTATTACGTTGATCTTAGTCCTCAATACCATCAGTAGAGCGGTTAATGATTTTTCTTCTATGGTTCATTACAGATTGTACATTCTGTTTCACTCAAAATGGATGTTCATTCGAAAATCTTTTCAAGTGACTTAATCTCTATACCCCCAGACACATCCACACACACACACACACACACACACACACATATATATATATATATATATATATATATATATATATATATATATATATATATATATATATATATATATATATGTTCTAGCTAACCTGCTTGATGTATCAAATATCCTAGAAGCGTATCATTGATAACGGAATAAAAATTCATTTTCTGCCATGCCCACGGATAAAGCAGTTCGTGCAAGGGATTGCAAGCAAGCCTCAGAGACCAATACTTAGTGTTGACTTCGATCCTCACTAGATGCATTTCATTTTTAATCCCTTGGCAGTCGAACATAAACGGGCTAAAACAATAAGCTACTGTAGGTGCTGATGGCATAACGATAAACAGCAGAAAATAAAATCAGCGAACTGAATTCAAATTCCAGCAGAGAGAGACAATTAATCTTCACTTCGTTTAATGCTCTTGGCAAAGCCGAGAATCCACTCCCAATTAACTACTGATAAGTACGAAGGCAGACTGGGTTTTCTAGTCTCCCAACTCTGAGTAAATAGTTGAATATACTGGATTCTCTAGCCTTGGTTAGAAACTCATCTAGGCAAAGAACAACTCTGATACCAAATCAACGATGGAGGAGACTGGGCTGGGGTGAGATTGATTTTCATTGGTTGCCTCAATCTCGTGAACCCAAGCTAATTACACACACACACATATATATATATATATATAAATATATTCATACATGTACAAATTTCAATGTCTATATATTAATATGACGCTAATTTTAGATACTAGTAATAATAATGTATGTTGAAGAAAAGTTTCAATTACTTTGCTAGATAGCAACATGATATAATCGTAAAAAATGGTTTTAATCGTAGAGTTTTACTTGATATTAATATAGTTAACATTCATTGATAATAATGTATTGAAATCTAGATGAAAATTGTAAATTAACAGATCATAATATTAAGTAATTGAATCATATTATTTTCAAGGGGTGATGTAAATCCGAACAAGGGATTTTCGAATTACGTCTCAAGAATGTTAAAAACGCCTTTTCAAACTGAATTAGGAACGTTACAAGATTTGTTGAGAATTATTTTGCGGTTCTCGTGACGCAATTGTTTCGTTACTGTTTTCATGACTATCATCCAAGACAGTAATATACTTAGAAATAAATCTATTTAGGTTAAATTCAAATACTGTGAACGGACATTTTTAATGTAATCGGAGTAATGGTAAAATATCATCCATCACTCTTGAAAAATGGATGTAGCATAAAACACGTGTAGAGGTGTTTGCTCTCTTCCATCTTATATATATATATATATATATATATATATATATATATATATATATATATATATATATATATATATGAAGTAGCAGGAAGTAAACCATTTTGTATAACCTAACTTGAAGCGTTATTTTTTACCAATTTTTTTCCAGATTAATTGAATGTTATTCTTTGAATTTAGATTGTGAATAGGTTCATATTATATCATGGACTTCGTCTAAGTAATAGTACAACAGCTTTTACAAAAAGAATTTGAAGTGTTTATCCAAATGTACTCGAAATCCTCAAAAAACCAACATTTGATCATCGAACGTTCGAGGAGGCGAGTGGAACTGATCAACGAATTGCTACGCTGAGTTGTTGACATAGATCTTTGTCAAAACATTGAAGAATTGTAAGAAAAAAATCATAACGATCTACCGTAGAAGAGCATCTCCAGCAAACTAGATAGAACTATCGACAAGGAGTTTGAGTCCTTAACGAACTTACAGCTGGAAGCAGAGCCCAACATTTTGCAGAACAGACGAGGTAAGAACATTGCCTCTCCATATGATCATTGCTCGGGACGTAGATAGAGTTCTGTATGTTAACAGAAAGTGGATAAATAGATGGTTCCAAATCAGATACCAGTTCCTATACCAAAATATTGATGAGGTCAAAAAGGTACTGGCAGACTTCTTTGCATCAAAACCAAATATCCCTTTGACAAAGAGGAAATTTGAATCTCATTCTAAAAATGTACAACTGCGCTAAATAACGATGATGATTATGTAACTGTCAAGGCTATAAGGCTTTCCTAATAAAAATCATTTTTCCGGTACAGCTAATGCACACACACACACACACACACACACACACATATATATATATATATATATATATATATATATATATATATATATATATTGTTATCATATTTTCAGTGCTCAATATCGATGGTAGAACATATTTAGATAGGTCTAGATGAATATCAAGTGCTTCACAGTGACTCCGAATATGAATGTATACACTCTCATACACACACACACACACACACATACTGATACAATTCCCATACAAACAAAATGGTTGACTCTCTAGAGCCACAATACATAGACGAAACGTTAAAAACCGAGAGTTACAAACTTGAACTAGAAGTGCCTAATTAAGGAACCAATGATCTCTCTCGTAAAGTGAATAGAAATATTAGAAATTCATAATAAAACACACTTGTCATGATTTTATGTTTATTGTTTTCCCGTTAAATTAGCTAGTTTATGAATCATAAACTCAATTTTACTGTTTCGCACTCACACACTCGCACACAACGAGACTAAGCAACAAAAAGTATCATCAAAATTATCTCAAATTCATTTAGAAAATGCAGTACAGAATGAAAGATGTTAATTATATTTCTGTTCAACTCATCTTCACTCAAATTATCCCGATTTTCTTTTTGATTAATGTATGTTTCGAGAGTGAATGCTAAATGTATTTCTCAAAAACGTATTTATCATTATTGACAACGGTAAAAGTTCAGTGTGAAAGTGAACCTTTTATTCATTGTTAAAAGAATTTTAGATTTGCGGAACAATGTAATTCTGATCGTTTTTGAAAGATTTTTTCCTAATCTTAAATGGTTTCCCAACTAAGAATTATCATTAATCGTCATCACAGTCAATAATTGAACAAACGTAGCATCAAAACTTGAAGTTACATAGAAAAAAAGAAGATATTGGAGAATATATATGACCAGAATAAATTCTATTTATAACTTAACTGTTTGTTTTTTTGTTTGTTTGTTTTCTTTCAACTGGAAAACATCTAAATAGAGTAAAAAAAAATATCGTTATTAACAAACCCGTCAGAATAAGGCAAACAAAACGTAAAAAAAGCACATTATTTCTCGAATATGAAAAATTAATTTTCGGGATAGGGTTAATTGGAGAACTGATGCGAAATTCCAAGTCTGTAAGCAAAACGGTAAGGCCAGGAGAGATGGAAGGCACAAATACATAAACAAGCATACGAATACATAAGCACACAAATACAAGAAAATATTTCAAAAATAAGAATTGAACAACTTGCCATCTTTGATGATTACGGTTGTCCACTTATTGTTATCATTAGTATTCCAATAGAAACATCAAGGTGCTAAGCTTTTTGAGTTGGAGGTGGTAACCCAACGATTTTATCCTCCTATGGGTTTATTTCAATGCATTCAGGAATGCATAATCATCTCAAAGAATAACAGATTTTCTGTTCGGGAAAACTAAAAACATTAAGATTTAAATCTTCTCTCGTCGCTCCCTCAAATAGTTAACAATAAAGTTCTGTTTTGATTGTCTTTCCCTATTTGAAGAGATCATAGTAGACGAAACCATCATATCAGATCAACAGTTCTTTAAAAGTTGACGTGGGTGGATTATTGGTTTACATTATGACATAATTCCACATCCAGAATTACAGAATCGTTTAAATATGAGACTCATGGCTTACATGTGAATTTAGGAAACTAATGCTCTTTGCAACTGATCCAAGCAAAAAAAAAACTCGTCATTTTGAGTCTCAAATGACGTTACATAGTCATGATACCAGTGCATTGGACACAGTGTGATATATATATATATATATATATATATATATATATATATATATATATATATATATATATATATATATATATATATATATATATATATATATATATATATACATATATATATATATATATGTATAAATATTTGATTTGAATGCGTCTTATACGCCAGCAATTTCCTTATGGGCTTTAGTCATTGCTAGTAATGATGGTTATGCCAATGACAGGTATATGTAGGTTCTGTTGCATTCGAACAGGTTTTATTTAATATTCACCGGAACAACAATTATTCTGATAACCTTCTATTTCATCTTTTCCTTCACGCTGGTTTATTGACTTGCAGGATATTTAGTCTGGTCTCACACGTTATCCACCCGGAATCAACTGTCATGGATTGAACGAAAAATCTGATTCTGTGCCAGCTCATCTCAGTTAATGATCTCCCTAATGTGTCAAGTATGTTTTTTTCAATGAAAGCAAACAAATACAAACAGATCTTGTCTCTGGAGTTCTGCAAGTCACTGACATTCTAATCAATAGACTCAGGTAAGGATATCGAGCTTTCAAATTATCTCCCCTTGAAGCCATAAGAGCTTCCTTCCTTCTGCAAAATATTAATACTTCTTCCTTCCTTTTTTTCTGCCTGTCTTTCTTGCCAATTACAATTTCATTGTTTTTCCTTTTCCAAAAATACTCCACTGGTCAACGCAGCATTCTTCAGTTCTTTAGTGGTTCTGCCTGGTTGGCTATGTATGTATGTATGTATGTATGTGTATAGGCCACTCCAATGGAATTAAAGGGCAAAATTTGAACGTATTTCCATTTGGAATACCCCCATTTTTTTAAGGGAATCCATTTTACAATATAAGATTTTGCCAAACTGGTCCCTTACTTTGTGTTTAATAACATTCACGCTTGTTTATTTGAAAAATTGGACCTGTTAATGTTCACTGCCCTCCCTCTCAAAGTGATAGAAGTCATTTATTCATTAGTCACAACTATTTCAGCTTTTCCAATCATTCTCCCCCATTTGGCATGCTGTCAGAAGACGTTGGTCACAAAATAGTTTCTATTGAGTGACTAACCAGACCAGTTTTTCGTCTTCATTCCAAACATCCTGTCTATGTTTTTAAACTTGATATCTTCTTTCTTCCTCTAATTCGGTCTGTCTGTGTTGGCCCGCTACTTTCTTTTTTCCTTTTTCAAATACAGAAATCAAATCGTTATAATATAGAATCTTTTTTTTTAACTCTCTCCGATCCATTGTTAAGACGTCTAATTATATCAAGAGGATTTGAAATAAAGAAGTAGTTTCACAGAAGACTCAGATTTGCATAAGGTAGCGGGAGAATTTATTTTGACCTGTGGCAAAGTGAGGCCATTATCCCACAAAATTTTCCACTAAAAATTAAGATGAACAAACCGGTCAAAAATAAAAGTATTTCTCTGAAAATTCTATACAACTTAATCACAATAAAACGGTAAACAATGGAGAACACGTGCCATTTTTTTGAGAAATTTTGTATTCATATGAATTCATACAGTCATTAATCAATCATCAAGATATTCTCCTTTTTTTGCTTTGAGTTCCTGCCACCTTTATTTCACCATTGAATTAGGATTCGGTTTTTGATTCGATCAATTCTTTTCCAATTTTTTTTTCAGTATCTTGAACTCGTCGGAACCGCTGACTAGACAAGAAATGGTGCATAGAGCAAAACAAGTGATAGTCTGAAGAAGACCAGAAGCTTAAACAATAAGTCCAACCTAGAAGAACGTCCCATACCGAATCCATGATGATCTGCTGCATCGTATTCGCAATATGAAGACGGGCACCGTCTTGTAGCGAAATCACCAGTCGACTTATCTTCCTCCGAAGTCCTTTTTCTGTTCTAAACGTCGTTCAACAAAGTCCCTTGGACACTGAAGTGTTGCACGGTAATATTTGTAAGTTTATACAATGAATTAGACAAAACACCTATAGGAATTTTCCCTAGTAGATTCCCTTTACGTTTGAAATATGGAGGGCTTTTCCCGATTCACTATCGTGGACAAAAATCAACTTGTTCCGTGTCAAACAAGAACAGAATGGTAAGTGTTTAAACGCTGACCTACGTCAATTCCTGAAAGCTCGTGTAGAACCCATGTTCTTAGCGTCTTCTTTTTTCCCCAAAGCTTGTAAATGACGAAATCAAATTGTCTGTTTGCTCGAGCAGCTAAGGGCTAAGTAAGAATTATTCTCCTGATATTGTGCAAAAGATGATGCTGTGAACGTTTGCATCAATGTAGTATGCATTTCCAGCTGTTTGTCAAGTCTTAGTCCCTTCTGTGATATTCAATATTTTTCAGAGATCGACCTGTCTTTCCTCTATGAGTGTGTTAATGTGTGTGTGCGCATGTGTGTGTGTGGAGGGGTCACACAGGGGGAGGAGCAAATACTGAGATCTTACCAAAATTAACTTCCAAAAATATCATGACCACAGCTTTTAGCTGAAAATCAAGGTTCTTAACACAGCAATGAATCACGTAATGTTTCATATTTTTCTCTGTAAATATGCATGTATATTTATTTATGTACTAGATACATGCATATATATTAGTATTAGATCATGGACCAGTCCTGATATACGGTGGGGTGAGTGACAAGCGTGTATGTATTACCAGACGCAGTCTTCGCTAAACAGTAAAAGTATAATTAGTAATAAAAGTTATTTGAGAAGCAATAAATTGGCTCGGTGCTATATATATAACGTTGTTCAGGAAGTAATTCTATATTTTAGTCAGAATAAAAAAAAACATTCGTCAAGAATATAGTCATTATCATCAACAATGACAGAAAGCCACTCCGAAACTAATTCGAAATTACTTGGCAATGCTCTCCGTCTATTTTCTCAATATCTGCCGGTTCCATCATATGAATGATTACATTGACTATTAGAAACCGTCAACCAAAACTGTCACTCAAACCGACAGCGTTAGGTTTCTCCAGTTTTTAAACCATCCTGTCTGGTGGTCTATATGGCTGCATGTATGTATGTATGTACGTTTCACACACGACTAGCACCACTAGAGCTATAAGACTGAACATAACATTTTTATTATCATTTGCAATCTCACACCAGTTGCCTGGTGGTAACCGCTGTTAGTGTTACAGCAAGTCTCCTCAAGTCTCTAGCCCTCCTCTCCTATTACTCATAGGTCGCAGTACTAATGCGATTTACAGTTTCACACCGGTTGCCCAGTGGTCATCGCTGAAGGCTGAGTGACAACAAGTCTCCTCAGGGCTTAAGCTAACGTCTCCTCTCTCTTTCACCTATCATGTCAGTGCTACAATTTGAGTTTCCACTTTTATTTCCCTTCCTATGTTGCGTCACTATTAACAGTTGGCGTTGCAGTCCTTATATTTCAAGCACTTTCCTCAGTATCCGTGCAGTTCCCAGTAGTGCCGTGGTCTGCACTGTCTCAATCCTTCCCCTAATCCCGATCTCCTTCAGTCTCACTCTCAGCATTTTGGGGACAGTTCCTAGTGCACCAACTATGACCGGTACTACCCTGGCTTTCATGTTCCACATCTTCCTCAATTCTCTTGCTAGGTCCTAGTATTTTTCCCGTTTTTCACCCTCCTTCTTTTTTACTCTATGGTCTGCAGGTACAGCCACGTCTACTATTTGGCAGGTCTTCCTTTTCTTGTCCACAATTACCAAGTCCGGTCTTCTTGCCTGGATGTGGTGGTCAGTTTGTATGTCAAAGT
Source organism: Thysanoteuthis rhombus (assembly GCA_963457665.1). Taxonomy (NCBI): domain Eukaryota; kingdom Metazoa; phylum Mollusca; class Cephalopoda; order Oegopsida; family Thysanoteuthidae; genus Thysanoteuthis; species Thysanoteuthis major. The sequence goes on along the minus strand of OY735201.1, from coordinate 71,031,461 downwards.
CCCAGAGTACTTTGTGATTGTCATTCTCCAAGACTGCCTCTGGTTCGTGCTGATATCACTTTTCCACATGGTTGAATCCCATTCGTTTGCTTAGTTCCCAGTGTATCATCGTTGCTGCTCTATCGTGTCTATGCTTATACTCCTTCTGGGCGAGTTGACTACATTCACTAGTTATGTGGTTTACTGTCTTATCTCTTTCACCGCACATGCAAGATTTGCTGTTTTTCTGTGTTCTGTCGATTTTTGTTTTTAATGTAGTTTGTCTTGATGCTTTTGTTTTGAGCTGCCATAATGAGTGATTCCGTTTCTCTCTTCAGGTTTCCTTCTCGTAATCACGTCCATGATTTCTCGTCTGGTACATCTTGTATCTGCCTTTTAAACTCGCCATACAATTTTTTTTCTTTTCTCATCTTTCTTTTCTTGTTTGCTGAGCTGTTTCATTGTTTTCTACTTCGTTGTCTGTTGCGCTATCTCTCACACTCTTGATGATTTCTTCACTATTCGTTAGCACATACCTTTCTAGGACTGCTTTAGCTCTCTGGACACAGTCTTCTATGCTGATGAGCCCCCTGCCACCTTCTTTTCTCTTAACGTATAGTCTATCCGTCATCTCTAGAGTGTAATGCTTTATGCATTGTCATAAGTTTCCTTGTTCGCCTATCCATTGATTGGAGCTCTTCCTTTGTCCATCCTAGGAATGGTCCAGTATATCTAACTACTGACACAGCCCAGGTGTTCATTCCTTTTATTAGGTTTCTGCTGTTTAATTTGGTCTGTAATATTTTCCTTATCCTTCTAAGGTATTCTTTCTTTATTTTGTTCTTCATCACTTCCTGTTTTATCGTGTCAGATTCAAGGACGCCTAAGTATTTGTATCGGTCTGGTGCGGTCAATGCTCTAATCTTGCTGTTGTCCGGGAGTTCGATTCCTCCAGTCATTGTAAGCCTTCCTTTGTGCATTACCATGATTGCGCATTTTTCTATTCCAAATTCCATTCCAATGTCCTCACTGTATTCTTTTACTTCGTTGAACAGAGTCTCAAGCTCTCCCCTGTTTATTGCAAACAATTTTATATCGTCCATGTACATTAGGTGGTTGAATTTTCCTTTTGTTTTAGAGAAATGGTACCCTTTGCTATTCTTCAGGATTCTGTTGAGCGGTATCATTGTTAGAACAAATAATAGTGGGGACAACGAGTCTTCATTATTATCATTATTCGCAATCTCACACCAATTGCATGGTGTTTACCGCTGGAGGTTGAGTGACAGCAAGTCTCCTACCCTCATCTCTTAATTCTCATAAACTACAATAGTACTGTGGTTCACAGTTTTACACCAGTTGCCCGGTGGTCATTCTTGAAGGCTGAGTGACAATAAGTCGCGTCAGGTCTTTAGTCACCAACTCTCCTCCCCCTCGTCCATCACGGTAGTGCCGTGGTTCACATCTCCGCTTACATTGTCCTCCGTCTGTTAGGCCACTGCTAACATTTAATTGTGCAGTCCTTATATTTCTAGCACTTTCCTCAGTATCCACGCGGTTCTTGGCTGTGCTGTGGTCTGTACAGTTTCAATCCTTCCTTTTATCTCAACCCTTCCAGTCTCACCTTCAATGTCTTTTGGACAGTTCCCTATTACTGGCACTACCATGACTTTCATGTTCTACATCTTCTTTAGATCTCTTGCAAGATCTTGGTATTTTTCCAGTTTTTCACTCCCTTTCCACTTTACTGCAGGCGCAGCCACGTCTATTATCTGGCAGATTTTCCTCTTCTTATCTACGAATACCAAGTCCGGTTTTCTTACCTGGATGAGATGGTCGGTTTGGATGTCAAAGTCCCAGAGTAATGATACCACTTTTCTGTAGTTGTCAGGTGGTTACCACAGGAGGTTGGGTGACAGCAAGTTTCTAAAGCCTTCAGCCCTCCTCTCCACACTCTCATAGTCCACAGCAATACTGTGGTTTACAGTTTCACATCAGTTGCCCCGTGGTTATTGCTGAAGGTTGAGTGATAGTAAGTCTCCTTAGGTCTTCAGCCCTCCACTACCATTTGGGTGTTTTTTCTACCTTCTCCTCTGTTAGGCCATTGCTAAGTGCTGGGATCGTTGATCTTATATTTGTAGCACTTTCCTCGGTATTCGTGCAGTTCCTAGCAGTGCTGTGGTCAGTACAGTCTCAATCCTTTTTATCTCAAGTTCCTCCAATCTCACTATTGGTGTCTTTGGTACAGTTCCGAGTGCACTTATTATTACCTGTACTATCCTGACTATTATGTCCCACACCTTCTTCAGTTCACTCGCCAGATCCTGGTATTTTTACTTCGTGGTCTGCAAGTACGGTTACCTCTATTATTTTGCTGGTTTTCATATCGTTGTCTATGATTACTCGGATGAGGTGGTCTGTTTGGATGTCAAAGTGGAGACTGAGTGACGGCAGTCTCAAGTCTCCAGCCCTATTTTTCACACTCTCATATTCCACAGCAGTGCTGTGGTTTACAGTCTCACACCAGATACTCGGTGGTTATCGCTGGAGGCTAAGTGACAGTTAGTCTCCTCAGGTCGCCAGCTTTCCTCTCATATCTTCTTCACCTATCAAAGCTGGGATTTGGTTTTTACCGCCTCAACTTTCTTTCAACAGCTGGGAATCGTAGATCTCATACTCCTAATACTCTACTCAGTAATCGAGCAGTCCTGAGTATTGCTGTGATCTGTAGAGTCTCAATCCTTCCTTTCATCTCAGTTCTTCCAATCGTCTTCATGTTAGATCTATCGATGCTCATGCTTTCTGTAAGTAATATATCCTTGCAATATCCAGTGTAATTTACTGGTCCCTTATTTGATGAATCTACGCAATGCTCAATGCTAATAAGTTCCTTTCGTCAATCATTTTTTTCTCCTCTCTTCTTCTTCTTCTTCTTCTTCTTCTTCTTCTTCTTCTCCTTCTTCTTCTTCTTCTTCTTCTTCTTCTTCTTCTTCTTCTTCTTCTTCTTCTTCTTCTTCTTCTTCTTCTTCTTCTTCTTCTTACTATAATAATTAATTATTGTCAGACCCGGTACTATTGAGTTTTGACTTAATTCCCATTTGTTATATCAATGACAATGAACTCACCAAAAACCAATGACGTCATTACGGCACGAATAAGAGTTGCCTACTAATAAATGAGTTGAAAACGGGGTATGGTTTTGGGATAGTATTGCAAGTAAAAACGAATTTTGTTTTGCTTTAAAACTAGAAACTAATGAACTAACAATAACATCTATTGAATAGGTAATTAATTTCATTTTCAGTATTATAGAGCTTTTATGAAATCATTAGAATGTTTTGATCTTCAGATACTTCCATTACTGTCTATTGAGATCTGTTCAGATTTTATCTCGGGGGATACTTTTTACAGAGGAAAGATCACTATAAGCTTACAAATACTGCGACAATGACTTAGACTATTACGGAGATACGCTAAGAAATCGGAAGAGAAGACGATCTAGATATATGCATATACGCCTCGGTGATAATAGATGAAGAGTTGGAACTGTTTTTCGAGCATTTCTGGTTGAAATTGTCCGATATGAAACTGCGATACGATTACAAGCATATATGAAAAGACTGACCCACTTTCATCACCCTATAAACGACGATTATCATCCCATTAATGTATCTTGGATATGGCGTCTCCTGGTTGACACTGAATGAACAGAATTTGGTAACGCCGTGTACCGTACTTCATTTGAAAATGTTCTCCAATGCAGAATTTTTTAGTTCAATAGGTAATGCTCGACAGAAATCAGGAGGACTCAAAGACTCTGTAGAGTAGCCTTGCAATATGGGATTGCTCACAACATTAGACCAGTGTTTAAGCAGATAAAATTAATGCTCTGAATTACAAATTCACTTGAAGAAGGTGGGGGAAATTCGTCTGAAACATTGTGAAAAATATCAATCTTCTCCCAAAATTTATTGTAATTCAACAACTTGTTTCAAAATTTCAGTCTAGAAACATTTTAGAATAATTTTCAATCGCATTTTTTCTATCTTTCGTAGTTTTATTATTTCACTCTATTCTATTTTTTGTTGTAAAGTTTCTTTCCTTTTCTTTTCTGGATGCAAATTAATGTTTTTAATTCTGCTTTATCCCTCTCTTTTCTTCATTTCCCTTCATTTGCATATCATCATGGCCACCGGATTGGATTAGGAAAAAAGCGGAAGTTGAATGCGTTAGCGGAATCTCGTTCTGCTCAATAATGCGTGATGAGAAATTGGCTATGCTAAAGAGACTTTGCCTCATTACACCTAAGGACCGATTGCAGCTCTTTTAATAAAAAGGCTCTGGTGTTTTCTAACTTCATAAATATCGTCACGACAACAGACCGACGAGACGTTACTCTGTCCTTAGATTCACAGAGACAGAGAAATGTCACTGGTTCGTATAGACATTAGGTAAAATTTGCATTCGAATCAGTTGTTTTATTTTATTCATGTCATTTAACTTGATTTATTGTTCACTTGATTCAAATGTTTATTTGCCTAAATGGGGCATTTGCAAGCGTAGCGTTAAAATTCACTCCTGCAATAATTGAGTTGATGCCAACATACACACTTTAATAAATCTCTTAGTAGATATTTACCAACTATATATATATATACGTTATTTATCAATGCACAATCTCTCTCTAACTTTTTCTCTCTATATATGTCTATAAATATACATATATGTATGTGTGTGTGCATATACATATATGTGTGTATATATATGTATATATATATATGTATATGCATGTATATGTATGTATACATGTATGCATGTAAATGTATATACAGATATGTGCGTGTGATCGTTTGCTTCAGAAGTGTCTTGTATCTGTTGCACGTCCTTGAATAAAGGAGCGTTTATTATTATGATAATTTATATACATATATTTACATATAAGTGAAATAGTGGATTTACTACACAAATACGCTTATATTTCTGCCATTTGAGCTTTTTTAGGCGAATGATTCGATCTATTCGTATTCTTATTCAAGATGTCGTATGTGGGTGTCTTAATCTGTATATATTCCTTTTTCCTGTTTACTTGTTGATCTCTTTATTTTTTTAAATCTTCTATGGGAGAAGTGAATTCATGGCTGGGTGTTATAAATTACTTTGAATGTTCAAGACACTTTTTTCATCAGTCTGTGGTTAATCTATCGGCTTTCATGTGATGGATTTGATTTCAGGAGATACATCTTCTTACTTTTATCCCCACGATGTGTTAAGGTTCACTTTTATGTGACTTTTGTAGTTTCTTAGATATATATACTTGAAAAAGTTTTCCAAAAATGTATGCCATTTCAGTCAAGTATTTCACAATATTTTTTTATGTATTTTTTTCAATGGGTTTTATGTTTCACGCAGAAGTATGGTACTATGTGCGAAATTTCTTTTTGAGATCGAAAGTTGCTCACCATGTAAGCTATTTATATAGTTGGTTTGTTAATTTACAAAGGATACTATCATAATGTATTGTATATGGATGTTATTTTACACTACACATCATTCGTTTTTTTTAAACAGAGGGCTTATTTACGCAGATTACAAAAAAAAACCAGTGCCTGCAAACAAACTAATGATATCACCTTCAAAAATACTATTTAGTCAGAAAGACTCCCTTGAGTTGATTTTCTATCAACGTATTCTACCGAAGAATTTGAAAAGAAAATGTTTCCATGTCACTCACCCTATCCACATCTCATTTCCATCAATATTTTACTAACTAAAATAGCTATTTATATGTGGTTGAGACAAAATCAAATAACATTCTAACAGTTGGTAACATCTATATTTAATGTTCCGTCAATATACTTCAGACATTTTTTTTATTATATGTTCAATATCGCACTCACACAACTAACTATCAGTCCAGCTTTGAACCAGAGCGAAATGTTTTCCCCTTTCCCTCATTTTGAGAAATTCAATGATTACATATATATATATATATATATATATATATATATATATATATATATATATATATATATATATATATTTATATATATAAGCTGAAGTGCTTGTCTTCGCTTGGTAAAATATTTAAGGAGTCAAAAAAGGATTGAAGCTCTAAGAAATGTAAAAAAATTCTTTAACAAAGGGACATAACTAAAGATTTAGGGATCTCGGAGGCTTGGCTCTTTGAGAGACCCCCCCCCCCCCATCAAGAGAGGGTTATTATTGTATCATGTCCTAAGAAATGCAGTCGATGGGAAATCTTCTTCAAGAGGGCAGTCCCAGTGCATTTAAAAATAGTCCCCTCTCTCTAAGCTACGCTTCTGCCTTCGCTTTAGACCATTTGATGTAGAAAAAGGTTTCCCAGCACTTCTGTCCATCAAAAGGTGGGAGGGAAAATCAACTTTTACGGTTGGTTCCAAGAGGGTAGTCTCTCATTTCTACTGATGCCTTGAAGGGAGGGAGAGGCCTTCTTTCTGAAACCCCAGAAAAAATCAAGACAAATTTGCAAAAATATATTAGCTAGAGGTGTCTGTTTGTCTGTCACGCTATAAAACGTACTTAAATATGGGTGTAGCCCAACTAAAGTTGGTATGTCGCTTAATGGACCCGGTGGATAGGGCTTCACTACGTTATGAGGAAAACAAATTTTTGAAGGTAGACTTTTTTTCCCTCTTGAAAGGATCAATGAATATTCACGAAAAATCCCCTTAAAGGGTGATAAGTGGGATCAAAACAGAAAGTAAACTTTCTTTTTCCCTTTGAGTGATCAAAGATTAAGAGGAGCTATCTCAAAAAGGGTCAAAACTGAACGGAATCTTCAACTAACTGGTTTAATATTTCAAATATCTTTCTGTTCAACCTGAAATATTCTACCGAGAATAGACAGGTACTCAAGCTAACAGTATATAAAACTTTTAATGGTTTCAGGTTGTGTTGTTTTTTTACAATGCAATCATAATGCCTTAGTGTCTAATAATAATAACTTTTCATTTCATATGTGTATATATGAACACCCTTTTCCTCTTTTCAAGGGTTAAAAGTGGATGGAGAATTTTGCACAACGGGAGCCTTTTTTACCTGCCAAAAAGAATCAAAAGGGAAGAAGGACTTCGGTGGAAATGTTCTCTTTTCATAGGCTCGATAGCAATAGGAGACCTTTCAGAGGCATTCTAACTGATATTATGCCATAGATAATTGTACCAATTGTTGAAAGGGGACAGTAAAGTTCCCAGGTTCCCCAAATCTCTAGCCACATTCCTGTGTGTATATATATATATATATATATATATATATATATATATATGTGTGTGTGTGTGTGTGTGTGTGTGTGTGTGTGTGTGTAGCCAAATAATGGATCTGCTACAAAAAAAAAATTTGTTTCAGGCGAATGATCCGATTCGAGACGTTATGTATATAACGGTTGAATTGTCAGTAAATTACTACGAAGTTAGTTGAGAACCAAAAGTTTAGCGACTGAAGTCCACCGAATCCTTAATGTGGATGAGTGGGGTCACACTGATAAATATATATATACACACACAAACACACACACACACACACATATATATATATATATATATATATATATATATATATATATATATATATATATATGGAGGATGAGTCGTGCCACCCCCTTTTCGAAAGTATAGTAGCGAATGAAAGAGGAAGTCTATATTATATAAATACAACAAATAACATGCCCCTAAAATTAATTAAAATCGTTACTGGATAGTACGTTGAAAAAACACTGATACTTTAGAACTATATAACATTTGACTTTCCAGTGGTAAAGAATGGAATGATCACATGACTATTTATCCTTGTGTATAGGTTTGTAAATTTGTAAATGTATTCCTGTATAATCAAAGAATAGATGACACATTTATGAACACTAATTTGATGTGTGAGGTGTTTCGTTCATGAACACGAAGCATGGAATCGGCAAATTGAATTCAATTAGCGTGTGTGTGCGTATGCGTGTGTGTGTGAGCATGCGTTCATATATTTTTATTTCTATGGTCGATAAGCAAAAACGACTTCAATGGCAGAAATACAAACAGCAACAGTGAAACACATTTACACAGACCCATATGCATACATATACACAGTTTTCTACTCATGAACTCATACCTGCATCTATGTACAAATGAATTTCTGAAACTGGTTAATCTGTGATTATTGCTATTTATACGAACAGCTTTCCTCTTCCCTTCACTCATTGTCTCTTTCCTCCTCTCTCTCTCTCTCTCTCTCTCTCTCTCTCTCTCTCTCTCTCTCTCTCTCAATATATATATATATATATATATATATATATATATATATATATATATATATATATATATATATTACAGGTCTGTACTTAGGTATATAAATGTATAGATAGATATACATACCTTAGTGCAAATCTATAATTCAATATAAGATGTGTGATAAGTTTTATCTCATGAAAGTGCTCGATACAACAGAGGTGTGATTGAAAGCTGCAGAATCTTATTAATCAGTTAAAAGATATCCATGAAGCTTCTGGCCTCTACTATAAAAACTTTAACTTATTTTTCTTCAAGAAAACAAACGAATGGAAGGTGAATCGTAGACGAAAATGAATAATTATGGTTTGCAATAATTCATCTAAAAAGAATAATGATAAAATGCAGTCAGCCCTCAAATTTTTCGTGAATCCAGGGCTCATGCCTCTCGTGGAATTTCAGTTTAGCAAATTGGGATTACTATAGACTCCTCGCTGAAGCTGAACAGCTCTTACTGTAATAGTACCTTATTTTATGCAATGGGTATTTTAGTTACTGTTGACACGTGAAATACCGGAAACAAACAGAATTGTGCTTTACATGAAATAAAACAAGAAACATGTACAGAGACAGAGAGAGAGAGAGAGAGAGAGAGAGAGAGAGAGAGAGATAGTGAAAGAAA
>OY735201.1:71000051-71020051 GCA_963457665.1 Thysanoteuthis rhombus | reverse complement strand
AGATCCAGTCTTCTTGTCTTGTATGGAATGAATGGTCTGGATCTCAAAGACCCAGATTTTCTTTTCTTTTTTATCACGAATCTTAGGGTACTTGCACTCACACTCCGATGCTTGCACGCACACACACACACGCACATACACACATACATACATCTGCAAGTTCAATCTGAAGCGTGTTGGATCCATCTTTTGAGTTCACTCCATCGAAAATCAAATCTATGGACCTCAGTCGATGCAGGAGGGTAGTCAACAGAGTTTTTCACATTCGGGAATCATGCTCAACTTCACATGTAGAGATCATAAGACAGCACAATATATCAGAGTAAAGACGAGAGTTCGTGACGTCATTGGAACTGTTTGAAAACTTAAATGGCAATGGGCTGGACATGTTGCAAGAATGTCAGACAATCACTGGACATCACATTTTACAACGTGGATCCCCAGAGATTAAATTTGAGGTCATGGACAGCAGGAAGTAAGATGGTGTGATAAGCTAGATAAATTCAGGAAGTACTGACTCAACAATGGCCATGATAGAGAGGTCTGGCGAATCTTGGGGAAGGGTTATGTCCAACGACGGACGCTCACAGACTGATGATGATGATGATGATGATGATGATGATGATGATGATGATGATGATGATCGGAAAAGTTGAAAGATTCGTCGTACTAAAGAGATAGAGAAGCGGACACGAAAGAGCGTTGCAGAAATCACAATTTTTCTTTAGGATTCTCATCCAATATATGTGCTACAGTACTACTACGGTATGGGGTCTCTGTTTAAAATTTCAGAACACGAAAAAGTACTATTCTTTTTCTGTCTTTCTCCATATTTCTTTTATTCCCCCCTTTCCTTCCTGGCTGGCTAACACTTCGTTGTAGGCTAAACCATGGGAGCTCAGTCCAACTTTGTGGACTGACCAATTTCGAGTTTTCATCCAAAAAGAGATGACAACTATTTTATTTTCTTTGTCCCACTTTACTGTGCCAAAATTGAAAACTTTCTTTGTTTGGAACTATTAACCAATTGGGGATTAGTCTAAAAACTTTTTCAGGAGCTGGCGTTATCTTTAATGACAGATGTTAAATCTTCTTCCTCATTTTGACCACTGCAACTACCAGCCTACAATGTATCACTACTTTCTTCACCCCTTCCCCTCTCTCCCACTCTCCTACTCTTCCCCCTGCCCCTCTCTCTCACACACACACACACACTCACCTCGTTCCCAAATCTGGATTTATAGTTCTCATGCATATGAAGCTATATTGACTTAAGTCAACAATAGTGAAACAGTTTTGAAATTAGCAGAAGTGTACGTGTGCATCGGAGTGTTAGAGTAAGTAACCTACGATTTGAAATGGTCTTTGAAGTCTCTAACCATCGCCTTACAAAACATAACCTTATACATTGTATTTTTACCTACAAGCACATTCACAGATGCTCATTGTATTCACGGGGATGTGGGATAGTGTAACAGTTACCAGCAACAAAAACAAAATCGACGAAGTGAATTCAAATTTCGGTTGGGGCAATTTACATTCATGTAATGAGTTGTTGCTGCGACCCAATGCATCACAATGAGCCTGCATGAATCAACAACAATTGTATTTACTGCTGCTTGGTTTTACGGGGCATATTTTACGAGGATAACCCGAAAATTATCCCGAATTTCTGGCTGCAAAGGTTATATTATTGGTGTTGTCCTCCTATACGTAATACCAACGTAGTGTATCAATGCCTTGGTTTGCTAACGAAGGTGGGGGGTGATGGCCAATGATAAAACTAATGAAGGAATTGTATTTTACTGATCGGAAAGAAGAGAGGAATAAAGTACACTTTCTGCCATTTTCAACGCCGTTTCACCTTGTGCCTTATCAAGTTTAGTTTTAGGTTGAAGGTTTCAAAGACGTAAATGTAGTGACTTCAACAACCAAATAAAGATACAAGTTCAAATATATCAGTTTATGATAATTATAATTTTTTATCCCAGAAATTCAAACCAAAATCGAATATGCAGGTGTTGCAAAGAAAATGTTGTTGAATAATAGCTTCGTCTCAGAATTAGAAAGGAATAAATATCTTCAAATAGACTTATAAACCTGTCACCTTCAATGTTTTCTCTCTTGATCATTTATTAGTTGCGTCAGAGGGTTTAATTGTGTGTGATTATCTGAAATGGATTATTTTCCTTTTCCTTTGATTGTTTATATTGTGTATATGTTTTATTTGAGTCTCCTGTTTCTCTTGAAAATTCCTCAGCCATTATCTCTTTACAGCAGCAGCTCTTTAGTTAAGTCAATTCCCATATGACCTCCACAGATGATCCAATCAAATAGAAAGCCCATTTGGTAGATGTGGCGTCAAAGCGATAGGTCAGCCTTCCTTGGGTTATGGTCCCACTTGTAAACAATTTTATAATTCACCGTCTTCCTCGTCCCCCTCTCTCTGTCTCTCCTTGTCTCTCCCTATGTCTGTCTGTCTGTCTCTCTCTCTGTCTCTCTCTCTGTCTCTCTCTCTCTCTCTCCCTCTCTCTTTTTATTATCTTATGGACAGATCAAATTAAAGGACCGATTCCACCTAGTTACATAGGTCAAGTGGTGATAAAAATTCCAAATTTTGACTAACATATATACGCATAAATAATGATTAGAATGGATAGTTCAAATTATTCTAACATGTTCATTCATTTGACAGTAAATGCACACAAAAATTATGCACAAGTTGAATATTTATCTGTAATTAACACTATGCAGAAATGTATTCGTTATGACCTATGATATACATACACAAAAGTGGTGGGTTACGCTAACACATACATATATTTAGAGAGATATGTATTCATACAAACAAATGATAGATTTGAACCAACTATACGTACAAAATAAATAATCATATGCCTAAGATCTACACTTTATATTCATGTATCAATGGCAAAATATGTACTCACACATAAGCAGAAATGTACAAGCCTTAATATAATTTACAAAAATATATGTATAAAAAAACATTTCTTAGAAAAATACAATACACTGTAAGGATTGGTGTGTAATGATGTCGGTCTTTTATAACCTGTCTCAAGCGTATTTACTGATTAATTTCACTACAACACCGCATCTATTTTCTCTCACTTCATGATCACTGCGATAAACACTAGTTAAATCTACCAAAAGGCCTCACAAGGGCAAAATATCAGATGAGTTTCACACTGGACAAGCTAACGGTTAAACAAGGATAGCATATCAATTAGCACCCTTGTGTTTGCTTGTCACCTTTCTCCATTTACTCATTCCTGTGTATGTTTTTCACCTACATTCAAAGTGCTTCTTTTGAACACTTTCAAAGCAGATTTGACAGGAATTACGACCTTGATTCAGGAAGGCAAGCTTGAGGTTTTACATCAGCAGATTTATGTTGAGTTGACTGATCATGGTTTTCATCCATTGCAAAGTGACCAAAGTGAATGAGCATGATAGTCATTTCAATTGAGATTTGTTGACGAAGAAAAGACAAACGCTCAAATGTTTCGATCGAACCTTGAGATATTCCGTTGAGCCTGTAAGAATAAGTAAATAATGATTGAAATGATAACCGTGCAAAATAGATAAAATTATCAAGGAAGGTTCACAAAAGAGTAAGGTTTGATTCAAGTGTATATGAGTGGGTTTTCCGATTGTTCAAAGCAGTAATTATCTGATACATCCAGCCACCAGATTAATTCTGCCGTTACCTTTCAATTTTCACTCACCATTTAAGCATTTCTCAATCGACATAAAAAAGTCGATATATCCGCTTTGAGTCAGCTTCATGTTTAGTTGGTTTGCGTATAAAAACAATGCGTCATAATTTTCAATATGGTATTATCGAAATGATTTTCTATCGACTATTTGCTGTATGGTAGCTGTATTGGATTTCATGGTAGCTATTTTGAAATTTTGGGCATCATATTTTTAAGATCAATCGTTTTCAGCATCACAAATTGGTTGAAAAACTTGTAGTCATATAAAGTGAACACCTTTTCCCGGCTGGGTATCGCTGTCTAACCGGCTATTTGCTGGTCTCAAGGAAATTTTTATTCCAAGGTGGATGCAATGGTCTGCGATTTTGATCGATTTTTTCTTCTTTTTTTTTTTCAACATGTATGTTAGAAAACGAACTTTTTTACATCCTCTTTGTGGAACATTTTGTGGATTTCCTAGTGGTTTTCAGCAAAGAGGACGATGTCGTCAGCAAATCTGAGGTTACTTAGGTATTCGCAATCGATTCTGATTCTTTTATTTGCCCAGTCCAAGTTTCAAGGCAAGCTTTGAAGAGTTTAGGTGGGCTGATGTCTCCTTATCTTATTTCTTATTTGAGCTGGAGGATCTCAGTCTTGATGTAGTCTGATAAATGAACTGTAAACTTCGTAGATATGTTGTAAAACTTTGACATATACGGAGTCTATGATTCGTTGTTTGATTGTATCGATGGCTTTAGGGATTTCCACAAAATCAAAGGTCGTCTTGAAGTCAACAAATGTTACATCGAGCAGCATTTTAAAATTTTGCTGCTTTTTCTCTGAATGATCCATCAACTGAAGATCGTTAATGGCATTGGAACTCCTTCTGAAGCCAAAAGTTCTGATGGTTTGGTTGGTATCACAAGATTTGTAAATGCAGCTGAAAAAGCTAATTGGCTAATAATTGCCAAGATATTTCGGAATCCTTTTTTATATAGTGAAATCATGATTGCGAATTCATTTTGTATGAGGCATTTGTTGAAAAGCTGGGGTAATTTCCTAGTGATTACTTCACCAACCATTTTGAGTAGGTCAATGGCCAATCTGATGCAGGTGACTTCCCTTTTTTGACTGTTTAATTTTTTTTGCATCACTCCCGGTGCAATGTCTGGGAAGTTTTCAATTTGATGGTCCAGGTCTGGTACATCTTGATCTTTTTGTGGCCTTCGCTTGGAGGAATAGAGGTTATTTTAGTATTGCCGGGAAAGTTTGGCAATCTGGTTCCTATCCACTGTTCGGTCTCCATTCTCTTCAAGCACATTAGTAATGTGCTTTCCTCCCGTGCTGTCCTACTTCTAAGTTGATAGTTACACAACCCTTACCTTTTTAGATTTTTTTTTATGACTGCTGCAGTGAATCTTTTATAACCGTTTCTGTGTTTCTTCCGGATTACAGTCGATGGTTTGAGATTTGTCAGTTTTTTCATGAGATTCATGGTTTCTTCAGAAAGTTTATTGATGACTTATGTGTTTTCTATCTTAAGTATATTAGTGACTTCAATCAAGGGGGTCGCTATTTTATTGAAGAGCTCGCTGATGTTTGTGTTGTAATTGTTCTCTCTTTGTTCCGTGAGAAGCTCACATCTGTGCATCAATTCGTTCTGGAAGAGTTGAGTGAATTCTTTTGGTCAATATTTCCTGCTTGAACTGAAGAACAGGTATATAGGCAGTGATACCTTGATGAGTGACCTAGTGTACAGTGTGTACTGTGTGTCTATTGCATTTTCAATGACCATGCTAGTAGATCAGCATATAAAACATGTGTGAATGCTATCAGCCACAAACTAAGGGACAAACTAGTGTAAACTTGCATTGTAAATTGAAACACTTGTACTGAAAATCCATTTATGTGGGAATTTTAAAGAGACGAAATTGCAGACCAAATTTGTGCCCCACCCCTCCTACTACACCTGATTTTTGCCAAAGCGAAAATCGCCGGTAAACAAGAGGAGATTCGAGACCATGGACGTGATTAAGAAGTTGCTGTTTGAAACCTGGAACACATCATTCAAAAACAATATGTATATGTAGATATCTCCATCTATTAAGTCTGCAATTCATCTGACAGTAGACTCTAGAGTAGACATACTTAAATTTTGTAAAATACCTGGCCCCATATTTCTTGCTGTAACTTTCTGATACAAATCAGCAACATATACACTGTTGGAAAGCAGATGCAATTCTCTTCACAACGAGATATATATATATATATCTCGTTGTGAAGAGAATTTATATATATATATGATTATTGTGTCATCCACAGACAGCTGTTTCGTTGTATTACAACTCTTCAGTGTGGTTATAGACAATCTGTTAACCCATTCAGTACCACATGATAGGATCGAAACCTTCACTTCAGACCCGGAGGCCGGTATCCCACCGCTGAGCCACGGAAATGGACGGTTAGTAGAGCTGGATTTAAGCAATATATTCTAATTTTGCTTAAATCCCCCATCCACCAAAGTGCTCTATTCCCATGGAAGAGTATTCTCCCTTACAACAGTGTATATGTAATAGAAATAAATTTACAATTCATAGACCTTTGATTATGGAGAACACAGATACCGATAAGTTCTTCGTAAAATGCTTAATACATACCTTTAAGTTTTTTTGCTGAAACTTTTCACTCTCAATAGACACAAAGTTCTAAGATGCATCGTTTGGAAGCTGATGAAATTCTCTTTGAAACCATCTTCCTAAAAATTCTACATGACTATATCAAACGCTGACCCCAAACTATCAACATTGACATTTCTTTTAGAAATTATCCTAAACTAAATTGCTAAAGTCATGCCTATGGGGATCTTTAGTACACTTAGGAATTTACATGGGGGTAAGTTGTGTAATTCTTGAGTTATGCAGTCACATTTAGAATCACTAGCATACAATTTTTGCAAATGCAATTTGGGCTCTGATTTTGTGTGCAATAACAACAGAAAATAAATATTTGGAATCAGCACCTTAAAATTATTGTATTTCAGCAGCATGACGAATTGTCCTCTGAAATGGTCGACCTGCATAGTTAATCATAAAATGGGGCTAGAGTGTGAACAATTTTTTTATTTCAATAGTGATTTGTTAGGACTGACATTCTTTCATCTGCCGGATAAATGCAACTTCCTCGAGAACCACTAATCCAAATGATTTCAAACTTGACACCCCCGAATCTCAGCTCAATACAGTGCATGATTTTGGGGAGTATTTTCATTTGAATGGATGGCAACCATATTGAATTTCAGGGTTTTCTCTTCGCGGAATTGTTGAAGACTTTTTTTCACTCATTCAGAACATATTGAGGATATAAAATCAGTTAAAATTTTCTTGCAATTTTAGAGAGTTCAAGTTATATTTTTAAAGGACTGGATGCCATTAATCCTTTTTTCATCTATGATGACGAATTAATAATCCAAAATGCCTCTATTGCTTTTGTTCATCGTGACTATCCTAGCCACTAGTACCGGTCATAGTATTTTCTTTTATGAAGAATTGCTTAATGACATGGTTGATATAACTCGTTGTCGATAGTGGCAGATTCACGTTTATTCTATTGAATTTACGAGGATGGTCGAAATCAGTTGTTCCGTTTTTGCACAATGAACGTCTATATTCAATATTATGGGTTCACTTTAAATTTTCCATCAAACTAATTATGTTGTGGCTTCTCCAAAACTAATGGAAATTTACTATATTCTACTAATCGATAAATGTAAAGTTTGACAAATTTCGATGAGCCTATGATTTCAAAAATATTTCGATTATTTTTTTTTTCATTACAGACGTATCCATCATTCGTGTATTGTTGCCCGTGACTGATTAGCTTCTTTTGTTTACTATGTCCTCTGCCCATTCCAGCCATGTATATTTACCAGAAGCCATTGAAAACGATCAATAACTGCGTAGCGTTGTGGAAGCGGGAAGTTTGAAATGAATGAAATCAAAGCTTACCTTTGAATCTCTGGTAAATAAATGCATTTTTCACTTTACATACAGATATAAATCAGTAAGCTATAATTTTGCATAGTCTTGCCAAATAATCAGTAAATTAACTGATTTCATTCTCTTTGAGGTCAACTATGTTTTAAAGGATTTTCAATCAAACCACAAGAATTTTAGTAAGTAATGTAAACACGGTGTGAAACAGCTCTGAAATCCTCTGGTAGTACATAAAATTATTCTTTTTTTCTTACGACTAAGTATGTTCTATATTCTTGTAACCATAATCAAAATTACAGATTCAAAGGAGATATTCACATTTTGCTGTACGTTTTAGAAGAGAGTTAAAAGTGCGTGGGTAGACCCTATCGTCATCGTATAATCCATGAATAACTCTAAATATAGCCTTTTGAATCTATTTACCTGCTTTGAACACCAGCCGGCCATATAATGTGTGACACACAGAGACGAACCCTTTGCAACATCCATTCGACTCTCTGCCTCTCCCCCCACGCTACACCGCCTCCAGAACCGCTTTGTTGTTGCACTACTCGAGTGTTGACGCTTTGATTTCTCTTGTTCACAATATGCCTGTTTGGACGCCATCTTGCCCGACCACCAACCTGCAGCAATGTGATAAAAGCCGCCAGAGATCAATGCTTTCGTATCGATTCCCATCATCACCAGTCAATCTAAGCATAAAGATATATTTCGTTTTTCGCTTTTTGCTTATTATTTCAGGTTTTGCATTTCCATTTGTGAACCCTTTTCTTATGTTTTTACTTATTTTCCTCTTTTTATATTCTTTATTCTCCTCTTTTTACATCTTTTTCTTTTTGAGGATTTTGGTTTTATTTTGTTATTTCATCTTTGTTTATTTTTGGAAGGATTATTCTTACTTCTTCTTTTCATCTTTGTATCCAGCTTTTCCTTTCCTTTCTTTTCTAATTTGTTTTTCTTTTTCTGATTTAGTTTCTTTACTTTTCTTCATCTCCTTTCTTTCTCATTCTTATATCTTCCGTTTCTTTTTTTTCTTCTTTCTTTCTTTCTGTTTTTTCACATTGTTTACCAATTTTTCTTTTTTAAAACCTTTCTCCACTCTCTCCTTCTATCTTATGTTTTTTCTATCATCCTTCGTTTTTCTTCCTACTTCTATTTCTCATTCCATTGCAATTTTCATTTTTTCCTTCCCTCTTTTTCTTTCTCTTTCTCCTCTCCCTTCAATTCTTTTTATCTTTTGTCGTACCCCTCTTTATCTTTTTTTCCTTTTCTTTTAATTTTATTTACGTTATTTTGTGTTCCTTTTCTTAATTTTTTCATTTTTTTTTTGTATAATCGATCCTTATTTTTCTCCATCTTTCTCCATTTTTCTTCATCTTCTATTTATGTAACGTTCCTTCTTATCATCTTTCGTTCATTTTAATCTCTTTCAGAAATTCCACCTTTTGTTGATAACATTCATCTCTCAACGTTCCTTTCTCCCTTTCTTTTTTACAATTCTTTTCACCATCTCTGATTTCCTTCTTTAATGGAAAATGGATTCTCTGTGATTAAAAACTAACGCAAACGTTGCTGAGAGAATAGCGTCATTATATGTAAAGATTGTACATTATATAATGAAAAAATAAGTTGAACATTCATCATAATCCTTGTATTTGAGATTAGTGATAACAAATTATCCCTCGGGTCGAAGATTGATAGAAAAATTACAATGATGTCGAATCATTGGGAAAAACTCCCACTTTCAGATTTGGGAAATGGATTTGATTAGTTAACTCCTTTCAGTTATTGAGACAAATGGACTGTAATACAGGATTTAGTTTTATGAAAGCTAACTTTCAGGATCTCAGTTCATCTGTTGATAACATGTTGTAATTGATCGATCTTGCTTTTGTAGCTTGTTCAAGCGAAAAGATAGCAGGACAAAAATTATATCCTCATCCGGACGATATTATTCCATAATTGATTGAGTAACGGTCGGAGTTCATTTTGACTGACATAATTGGTGTATTGTTGCAACTGATATAATTTCTTTTCCGTCGTTGGATTTCATTTACTTGCTGATAAACAATCCGTATCCATTATCACATAAGACGTTCAAAATGTACTTTTTTTCTACTGAAATTTAAGACATGCAAATTGAAAAATACGGCAAGCAAATAGATAAATACAGCAAGCAAATAAAATGAATACAGAATGCAACTTAAAGAGTCAAAAATCGATTCACTCGAGCAGTCACATATACATACAGTTTCTGGTTGGGTCGCTTGCACTTCGACGATTGGGTTAGCGTGAATTCACACTGACTGACATCAAAAAGTTAATCAAATAAATCTTTAAAAAGTGATAAATCTGATACCTTTAGTTGGAGGTTAAAAAAGTTAAATCGATCATCATTGAAATAAAAGTTTCAACAAATTTCACTAAAAAATAACATTTACAGCGATTGAAACAAAAAACTTTACTTGTGTGTCTGTGTGTGACTTTCATTGTTCATCGATTCAGTTTCTCTTTATAATTCGCTTGTTATGTGTTTCAATTTGCTTGCCGTATCTTTTAAATGTATATGCCTTACTTTTTGATTTTCAGTAGAATCTAACGCCGTATATATCTTTTTCTCTCACACACATACTTTCTCTCGCTCTTTTACTCTCCTCTCTCTCTCTCTCTCTCTCTCTCTATATATATATATATATATATATATATATGAGAGAGAGAGAATGAGGGAGAAAGACAGAATAGCTCCAAGTTTTTAACTACCTAGTATTGCAAATTATTGATAGTCCAATCATCATGTGTTTTTCACTGTTATCCGTGGGCAAAGCTATGCAAAATATATAAATATATATATATGTTAATGTATATGTATATGTGTGTGTATGTGTGTGTGTGTGTGCGTGAACTTTCCAAAAAATTGATTCACCAAGAAATCATTAGCACGTGTTATCGTTTTATCTTCCGCTCAATGTTCATTTTCTTTATTCATTACAATCTAAATGAAGCGTTGATTTTTTAATTAAATTTTGCAACTCAAGTGGCGTTTGAGACGATACTTGAACAAATAGTTTTTCTGTTAATTTGTTTGATTTAAAAACCTATGTTATTCAGAATGGTGTCGTTTTTTTTTACAAAAGCACTTGATGCTAACGACCTCGACGGTAGATACAAGGATGAAAGTCACAAAATGAGTATTGATGATGATGATGGTGATGATGATGATGATGATGATGATGATGATGATGATGATGATGATGATGATAAATATCCGTACCTTGCATGAATAAATCATCTTTCATCTAAAAAATACCAGTGCAAGTGAAAGAAGAAGAAGAAGAAGAAGAAGAAGAAGAAGAAGAAGAAGAAGAAGAAGAAGAAGAAAAAGAAGAAGAAGAAGAAGAAGAAGAAGAAGAAGAAGAAGGAGGAAGAGGGGGAAGAAGAGGAGGAGGAGGTATAAGAAGTACAACAGCCAACAAAATGTAAATCATTATCAGAACCAAAGATATTTGGACAAAAATGGGGGAAAGGAAACGAATAAGAATTGGAAATCAATGAAGGGAATCTAAAATGGAGAATGAATTACCCCAAAAAATCAAGAAGTTTATAGAGACAAACCTAAACAACAGTTCCCTTAAACTATATTTTAAAAAAATGAACAACTCATGTGCTAATTCACTAGAAATAAGATATATATATATATATATATATATATATATATATATATATATATTCTGTTATGGTTTTAACAATATATGATTTTTTTATAATCAAAAACGGTACCTTTGTAGGACTTTAATGTTTCTAATTTTAAAGAATTTAGTTTAAAATCTGTGCGTAAATAGTATTTTTTTTTAAAAACATGAATGTGAAACTGCTCCCACCTTACAAACTTTATTTAACGTCAAAGTAATTAAACTTAGCTTTGTCTCCCTTTGCTTTTCCCCCTTTCTCTTGATATTTTTCCTCCTTTCATTCTTTTTTTCTTCTCTTGCTGTTGTAGCAGTGTTAAAAGCACATCCAAACAGAGCGGTGTTTCATGTTCGTGTGTTCATCATAGTGACGATATTTTAGGTACGTATACTTACATAACCTCCATTATAATAAGAACTAGCAAATAAATAAGTAAAGAAAAAAGGAAAAGTACTCAAAAATAAGTATTTATTATGCGTTATCCCCCTTATGAATCAGATCATTATGATGGAAACTAGTTGATATCTCCTGAAAACTTCAGGGGTATATCTGGATTTATAAGAGATGATTTTTCTTAGAAAACAAACGACTGAATTGGTTCCAGTGGTAGAGATCCTAATGATGGGTTGGATATATTTTCATCAGCAAAATTTTTATCTTTAATTGAAAAGAGTCCATTGCTACGAAGGGAGGAAAAGAAAATCACATTGGGTGCTCGCACGAACACCAAATTATTATTAAGCTGCAAATCGGACTGGAAATTGCTTTAATGTCCAAATTTAATAATTTTGATAGTTTCCTTTTACCAAAATTCTTATTTCAATGTGCCGTTTTTATTGTGTTATAGTAACAAAGATATAATAATCGGTACATTACGAATGACCTCCGTTCCGTCTCTACAGCCAATGAAAAGCACTCTCAAGGGCATATGATAATGGGGATCCTTGAACCAAGCTTTTGGAGATCACAGGATATCTAGATGTCAGGATACCCGAACACAGTCTAGCTGATGTAGTCCAAATGAAGGAAAAGAATGATACTTCCGGCATCAGCTTGGTTGCAGGAACTGTCTAAAGGACGTCGAATTGGACACGAAACCGCTCTAAAACGGCTCTACTCCATCGTCAAGATTCAGAGTTCTTTCCCCTGGACTGGTTGTCTTCCAAAGACTAGTGAGTCCGATCTGCCCTACAATTATACCCATAGCTAGGAGTGAAACAGATGAGTGCACGCCTTTCTTAAATTCACTCGAGTCACCGTTACCGAATACTCCAATTGCAAATCCACAAGATCACTTCAATAATAATAATAATAATAATAATAATAATAATAATAATAATGATAATAATAATAATGTTGAAAATGAATCCTTACCCTCAATCATATAACAATGATAAAACTACCGATCACACAAAAAGCAAATGCAGTAAGTGTGCTTGGTAGTATCAGTGTCGCCACAACTTGATGGAATGGTGATCCACTGGGAATTGTGCAGACAATTGGGATCTGCCCGTATGAAACAATCGTAAATGCACAAACCTGAAGCTGAAATAAAGAATGGGACGTTGAGATTTAGAGATATATACCCGCTGCGAAAAAAAGACATTTCTCAGATTGAGGATGTTTCTGATCCAGCAGTCCCCAGAGTAAAATTGAAAGGAAGGTAAAAATCTGTAGCATATTAAAACTTTGCAAAATAAATGAATGGATTATGGAATATTGAAGAGACGATTGTATCAATCATTGCTAGCACACTTGAAACTGTGTGATAAGATATTGAAGATATATCTTGAACATCGGACATCTAAGGGGGAATAGAAACTATCAATACAACAGTAATTGGTCTCTAGTTAGACCAATCAGACTCTACTGGTGTGACAATGGAACATAGAATGCAAATATGATATAAAAAATAACACACCATTATTGTAGTGTCAAATTTAGAAGTCATAAAAAAATTCATCAAAGTATATATATGGTCAGAATTCCTTTTATTCATGACATCACAGACGTTTTCTCCAGAAATCATCTAAATTTGAGTTTTAAAAAATCTAAAAACATCCAGATTCTTGAAAATCTAGATGCTATTAATACACCCGTCAAATAAGACTTGAGTGGGTAAAAAAAGACAAAAAGAATTTTCCAGAAGAGATCTATTGGAGTACTGATATCAGTTTGAAAGTCCGTAGACAAAACGGTATGGCAATGAACGCTGGATCACACAAATAGACACCCTTTTGAAAAGGGATACTCTTTGCCAGCTTTGGTGGCTACGGTAGTTCAATAATGATGATACATATGAATAGGCAGGATGAAAGAAAAACAAGGAGGAGATAATAGCAGTGCAGAGATTAGAAATGATCTGCGTACGCTTTCCCTCACGTTATACCTACTTGATACATCTTATGCGAAGGATAAATATAAAAGAACCCCTCCCCCAAATCTTTAAAATCAAGAAAATACCAGGAACTTGCCTGGGAACTGTTGTAGCTATATATAATGTGGGACAGGGGATTATTCTGAATAATTGGCACTTTTAGCACCATTGAGAAAATGGAGAGATAGGTGTTTGGAGAAATAATAGAGAGAAAACGAGGATGGAAATAATGATCCTAAAGAATGAGATGATGACAACTAATGTTCCTGTTCTCATTTTGGTGGTTAGAAATTTTTTTTTTAAAGCTGGAAGATCGGGGATTCATTTTGCTGCACAATCCCTCACCAAAACACTAATAGAGGTAAAGCCAACGGTAAAGACTAAACGAGTCGGGGAGTTTGTTTTGTTTTTTGTTTTTTGTTTGTTCTTTTTTGTTTGTTTGTTTTTTTTTTTGCTAAAACTCACAAAGGAAGAAAAAGACCTTTCATCGTATTCTGCATCTTGAGAGTGTCAAATCTGAATATTCTGATGAAGATGTTGACGCTTACGGCAATCGTGCTGACGAACGTTTACTTTGGTAAACTTCTTTTGAATAGAATCGACCGATTTGTCGTTGTCTTTAGCAGAACTTTAGTCTTGGATGTTTGAGATGTTCTGGTGAGTTTGCTTTATTTCTTTTATTCATTACAAAAGTAATCCATTTTTTCATTCAGCTCTCTTCTTCTCTCTTCTTCTTTCCATCTTCCCAGCACTACTACTACTACTACTACTACTACTACTTTCTTCTTTTTCTTCTTCTTCTTCTTCTTCTTTGCTAAATTTCTCCTTTTTCTTCATTCGTCTTAAATCATTCTCCCATCTCCTTCACATTGATAAACTACCGTCAATGTCTCACTCTTCTTGTTTACTTACTGTCTTCTTCTTCTTCTTCTTCTTCTTCTTCTTCTTCTTCTTCTTCTTCTTCTTCTTCTTCTTCTTCTTCTTCTTCTTCTTCTCATCCTTTGTCTTTGTCATCTTCTCTTCATACTTAGTCCTTTTTCTCTTACAAAACCACAATTTCGCTTCTTTAGTGTTGTAGGAAGAGCAGTACTTATGATATCGACAACAAAGTATTATTCTGTTTGGTTTCTTTTACGTGACGTCGGCTGTTTTTTAGGATATTTTTTTGTTCCTTCCTTTTTATCTGCTCCCTCCATCTCTATCTTCTCCTCTTGTCGTCTCTCTCTCTCTTTCTCTCTCTCTCTCTCTCTCACTCTCTCTCTTTCTCTTTATATACATATATAGATAGAGAGAGAGAGAGTACATTCACGTGCACACATGAAAATACGCCCCTCCCAACACACATATGTATATATGTATGTGTATGCATTTGTGCAGATGTGTTGATGTGTATCCATTAAAATTTATACAGTATTTTCTTCAATATATTGCATGCATCCGTATTCTAAGATTTTGCTTCAAATAGAACGCTGCACATGGATTCCCATGGTTTGGGGACGTCTATTGGTTTCAAGTAATCAGTGCCAACCCACCTCTTTTTATACCATCCACTAAGTTTGGCATCTTTATGGTGAGACGTAAGAAGAAAACTTTTGGGGGATCTACGGTTTAGCATGGTGGCGAAAACGACATGTCCCAGGATGGTTCTTGTGAGCTGTATTTCATTGATGGAATCATGAATGCCGAAGGTTACATTAATATACTGAAAGAAAACGTTGCTTCTATTCAAACGCTTCGGAAGAAGAGATGTGTTCCTGCATAATATTGATGTAAAACTCTTTCTTTATAAGCAAAATGTGAAAGTATTTGATTGACCAAACATGTGGTCGGATTTAAATTGAATATATCATTTGTGGAAAGTACTGAAACAAGCAGTAGAAGAACAACGACTATTCAATGATATAGATTTGGAAAAATTATACTATTGGAATAGAAAAATATTCCAACAGCTGTTAAAGCAAATCTAATGAACTCAGTTTTAGAAAGCTAAAGTCACACCAGATAGTGATTTTGAAAAAACTTTTTTCGAGGGAGTTCACTCACTTTTAGATGGCATTATATCCATCTTTTTGAAACCAACGTTTTAATGCTGTAGATTTTAAACGATATGATCCGTTAATCAAATCTTTTTATGTTTGGTCCAGAAGAGAATTAACATTTCATAAAAAAATTAGTTGACATGTACTCATTTACGGGTGACACAGTCAAGAACTTGAACGGATGAAAATGAATTATCACCGACCCAAATCTCCATTTTTATTTAGAGGAAATATGTCATTGTTCAGAACCGTAATGCTCACCCACAATCAAGAGATAATATCATTAAACTGAAAAAAGTGTTGCGTAGCAAAACTTGAAAAGATAATTTAATTTGTTACACAAAAATGTATTAGATTACCTCAAAGTAATATTCGTCATATTTAATCATGAATTTTCTTCAATACGCACTGATAAATTTAGGTTAACTATTTTTTTCAACAAATTATTTTTTCTAGTTGAACAAGAGACATTTTCTTAAGTGTAAGTTGGTATATTTTACAGCATCATTCCAGTAGGCTTAGACATTTATGATTTCTATTTGATCACATCAATGGAACACTTATTCCGAATACATACACTGTAGCTTATTCTTTTTGTCTAGAATCCCAGCTTCTTCCAGCGAGGAATCCCCCTCATAATGATTTTCGTCGGGGTTAATAATGGTAGTAGTGTTTCAGGAAATAAAAGAGCGTTTGGTAAATTACATCTTTTTAGACACTGTCAACCAAAACTGTCACCAGAACTGTTAACATAGGTTTCTACAGTTTTAAAGTTGGTCCACCTGACTGGCTGACTATACATGAATCACACGTACAGGCCAAACTGATGGAGCTAAAGGGCTGAAAATTTATTCATTCACTCTTTATTATGCCAACGAAAACATTCTTTTTTTCAATTTCCCTCCCCTGAAATGTTTTTTTAGCATTGAGATTATGCCAAATTGACCACTTAGTTTGTGTCCAGCAGCATTTATGCTTGTTTTTATTGTTTTTGTTTTTTGAAAATTCTGATTGTTTTAGAATTGAACGCCAATGAAATGCGAGATGAGTAGTTTATTCATTGATCTCCCTTTCTCTAATTTTTTTAATTGATCATCCCGAATATGACATGCTGCCGAGAGACGTTGGTCTCGTGACGGTATCTTCTGAGTGATCAACCAGACCTGTATTTCTATTTTCAATTATGCGACATTAAATTACGAACAACATAACAATACGGCGCAATGAAATACCAGCAAACATGCAAATACTATTATTGCTACTATTGCTACGACTCGTGCAAATACAATCATTAGTTGTGGTAGCAGTAGTAGTAGTAGTGGTTGGAGTAGTTATAATGATGATGATGATGATGATGATGATGATGATGATGATGATGATGATGTAACAAAGCCATAAAAATTGATATTGTGATCACGAATCAGAAATTGTCTGTGAGAAGCAGAAATGTAAAACACTTCAGAAGTTTCACATTCAAACGGATGCCTTTGTCCAAACCAGGAGAAAAAACAATTAAGTTGTCATCGCAGTCGTTCGTAGAATGAAACTGACAAGGACTGAGAAAAAAAGATAACAATCAGAATATTGCCAGGTAATCGCAAATTAGTGCAAGAGTGGACTTCTGTCATTGTAAATAATGATGACTAGGCTCTCCACAAATACATTAGAATTTGTTGCATTTGACAGAGATTTTGTGTGTGTGTGCGAGTGAGTATATACATGTGTGTGGGTATGTCGTGTGTTCGTTTATGTGTGTGTGCATGTGTGCTTACATGTGTGTATGTCTGGTGTCACTCTCCTACGACTACGATGTGAAAACATTTTTAAAGGCTGTATGTATAAACTGCGTATATAATTGTCGGTTGAATTTCCAAGATTAAGTATTGTCATTATCCTCTGAATAATTGACTGATATGCTCGTCTTTGTGGCCTTGATTCCTACGTCACAGTAAACGTGTATGATTGATGCCAGAGATACTATTGCTCTCTTTTGGCTAACGTTTGAGCTTATTCAAATCTCTATTGCTGCTGTAATAAATTGACTATAGAAGGACACTTGTAAGTTTCCAGAAAAAATCATATCAATTCTCGTTGAACTATATTTAAACGGTGGTTGTTGAAAAGAATTCTGGTTTTTAGACAGCACATTTACTGCCCAAGAAAAATGGATTTTTGATGAGAATCAAAACGGAAAATATCATTGATACATCCAAAACTGTCTTCAACATTTCAACCTAAATGGCATCAACCAATGTGGCAGTCCTTTTATGGCTTTTTTTAAATTAAAAAGCGCACTCTCTATTACAATTTGCTGAAACTTGGAAAACTCTGACTGTGCAAAGCTACCAGGAGCAACTGGCTCGTTTGAATGAAAGAAAGAAGACTGTTTTTGCCGAATGAAAATTGAGCTGTGATTTTCTTTTGAGCTAGGATAGAAAGTAACCACAGGATGATTTTCTTTGTATACAATGAAATTATTATCGTACAATGTAATAGATATTCATTACATATAATATGAATATCGGTTGAAAATGGCAACTTTGAAACAAGTACAAATTCATTGTAAAAGTCTTGTGAGAAAATGACGCACTCTCAAAGGTTCGAAGTAGTAACACAGTATTTAGATACTCTTGGTTGTCCAGCACAAAGCTAATAGTACAGTCATGTCAGGTTGGGATACAAGATTAAATAGACTGGAGCAAATAGGTTTATATAAATAATAGTCCCTCTAAAAAAGAAACATGGCCGACAAACCTGATTTTGAGATGGAAGACGCTTCCCTCTTGAATCATGGCGCTTGGAATGCTATAGCTTAGAAAAGGATAGAATCTTGACACATTTTCAGAAGGCGACGTTGATGCCTATTGTCTATTGTTTGTTTCAATGTCGATGTCTCTCGTCACAAATGCTGAGCTGTTGAGAGGAACGGCATTGGCTCCTTGAGACACGCATCTATATTCGATGTGGCTTCAAACTGCAAAGATATCTGCCAGCCATATTGTTCTGCTGATCGGTCTTGATCGATGGAAATCTTTGCACATGGTTAATCGGATCTGCATCCGATTCCAGCTGCTCAATTACAACCCAATATATGTTTATACATACATACATACATACATATATACATATATATATATATATATATATTTATATATATATATATATATTTATATATATATATATACATATGTGTGTGTGTGTGTATGTGTGTCTGTGTCTGTGTGTGCACATACTTTTATATACTAATCGATGAATGCTCATTGAGTATTTCTGTCCATTTATACATTAGTCTATGTTATCTTTATATTTACTGGTACACACAGAGATATTTTTTCCAGCGGTCTTTTACAATGTTTAGAATACTATCTACCTATCTATCAATATATATATATATATATATATATATATATATATATATATATATATATATATGGTTGCATGTATCAGCATTCTTTGTGTTAGCATTCTCGGTATTATAAACTTAGAGTTTCTGCATTCAATATCGATAGAGTACAGTTTCTTTTCAATAATAAAAATAAATGGTTTTACACATTCATTGACGCTTTTCTTCGATAATGGTCTTCCTGTTTTACCCAGTGAAAGCGACTATATATATAAATATATATATATATATATATATATATATATATATATATATATATATATATATATATATATATATATATATGGACTGACATTCTACTCAATTTAATTGACGAGTAGTAATTTGATGCAACATCTTTCCTGCAATTTTCGACTAACATACAAATAATAGAATCAATATTCATCGAACTATTTGCTTTGCTTTCTATGGCCCAATTCCAATTTTCAATTGAATTCTGTATTCCATCTCAAAAGAACGATTCCTGATTTCAGTGTCTAAATCTAAAAAAAATGATAAGGCATCTGACCAGACAAGGTTTGTTGAGATTTCGGAGGCTGTCATTGATTCAGGTCCGAATTCATGTCATGAATCTTCTATCAGCAGTTACTATCTTTATCTAAAATGACTTTTTGCTGTGTTGAGCCAGAAGAGAAAGGTATCTTTTAGAAGCTGGCTAATTTTCCTTGTAATTCCAAGTATAACCCACTTTCCAAGTAACTGAAATTTTCCTAAAGTCTAATAAATGATGTTCTTCAGATGATAGATTGCATAAGTAATGAGAAAAAACTGAATAAAATACTTGTG
>OY735201.1:70932551-70995051 GCA_963457665.1 Thysanoteuthis rhombus | reverse complement strand
TAGTTTTCTATGACTTTACAGCAACTTTCAGATGAACTGCACAATTATAGAAGAACTAAAAGATGATAAAATAATTCTTAGAAGAATGTTTCGTATCTTTATTTTATTGGAATTGCTAACCAGACGAGGATCTTTGTATGAATTAATAGTGTGAAGGTGATAGGTCTTTGCAACGTGAGGGCGGACGTTGTCGAAGAGCAAAATCAAAAGTCGACTTCCTTCACTAAAAAGGTATTTGCAGATCAATACGTCAATGGGTGAGTTCACTAATACACCTTTGATTTTTCTGCCGGCTCAAGCTATTCAGTTCTACATGACCTTATGCAATGTGTGACTGTTGAATTCACAATTACCAAGCTTGTTCAGTGTTCAAGTCTTGTGCAGAGTTTTTCGGCAAGTATGGCTTCACTCAGGTTATCAGCCCTTAGTTGAAGTGTATATCTGGCTCCCTGCAACTTTTTTCTTTACGCTGTTGGAAAGGGGCTGTTCCAAGCCATGGACAAGATTTTTAAAAAGGCTGCAAAGTTGCTGATAGTAAACCCGAAAAAGGAAAGGATGCAGAAATAGACGAGTGATATCCCTAGGTGGGAACTTTGACAGAAACTAAACTAGTATTGCTCTGAATAAATTTTAGTTGAAGTTTACATTCACGCTCCAACTTTGGCAATCAAGACCCATATCAAAAAACAAAAAACTCAAATAGATAGATAAAAACATATATACATATATATATATATATATATATACATCATGATGTAATTCTAAACAGATGTACTGTCGAAATGGACACAACTATATGGCATGCTTATATTGATTGATATAATATATTTGTGTGAGTATTTGTGAGTGTGTACATGCGTATACACTCAAATGTACATACAAGTTTTTTTTTTATACTCGCATACGTACATGCATAGCCATATAAATATATGCACATATATATGTATACATATAGTGGTTGATTGTGGAGCAGCTGAAATCGGTTGTGGCTTCGATTAATCATGTGCAAGGATTTCCATCGATCAAGACCGATCAGCAGAACAATATGGCTGGCAGATATCTTTGCAGTTCAAAACCGCATCGAATATAGATGCGTATCTCGAGGAGCCAATGCCGTTCGTCTTAACGGCCCAGCATTCGTGACGAGAGACATCGACATTGGGACAAACAATAGACAATAGACATCAACGTCGCCTCCTGAAAATGTGTCAAGATTCTATCCTCTTCTAAGTGATAGCTTGATTCAAAAGGAAAGTCTTCCATCTCAAAATTAGGTTTGTCGGCCATTTTTTTTTCTCTTTTAGTAGGTTTGCTTATTATATGAACCTATTTTACCAAGTCCTTTTTATGCTTTTCCTCATGCTGACATGACTTTGTACTATTCACGTTCTGTTGGGCAACTAGGAGTGTTTAAATTCTGAGTGTGTTACTACTGCAAACAGTGGAGTCAATTTCACACAAAATGTCTAAATACACCATAACTTTTTCTCTATAAATCTAACATATATATATATATATATATATATATATATATATATATATATATATATATATATATATATATATATATATATATATATATATATTTATATATATTTATATATATGTAAGCTTATCAAATAGACTCTGTAGTAAGCTTTACATTCTTGTTATATTTGGGAGAAAAATTTACTTACGATTTTAGATTTTAAATTGATCCATCTCTGTATGTGTCGTTTACACGCACGCCAAGGTACTTACACACACACACACACACACACACACATGGTCTCCTCCTAGAAAAATGGATAATGAAATGACTTCAAGTAGGAATATTCGCATTAAAATCACATTCAGTAATGTAAAAGACAATTGTGGTGAATTCGAGTCGAAGGCTTCTGTTTTATATCACCAATTCCCGCTGCTTACAAACGATCGGCGTATGATGGTCTGAAATAGCGATGAAAATCAACACAGATAATGTGGCATGAATACAAGTAGAGAAACTAATGATAATCGACAATGTTTCATCGGAGTAATTGGAATTTACCAAGAAAGATGAGGAAAGAATGTAGTGAGGGAAAGAGAGGAAGTCCTAGTAGAAGATGTCCAAACGAATTGAATAAGGTTATAAGAGAAGAGAAATGTTGAGAATATCAATCACAAAGAAACAAAATGATCAACAAGATTCCAACAAAACTTCAAAGTTTTCAGGAGAAATATTGTGTCTGAGACGCGTTGTAATAATCAAAACTTCGGGGGTTGAATGGTTAAAAGAAAATTGTAAATACTGCTAAATCTCTTTTATAACTCTTCCTTTGAAAAACATGATGTATACAAAATAAATGATATCTATGTTTTATATCTATGTTATGACATGATAAGCATTATAAGGTGTTTGCAGAGAGAAAAAGAAAAAAAAGATTAAGTTATAGAAAAAGAGTATCAAGTGACGCCTAGGTGAAGGTTAGTATTAAAAAAATGTCCCCTCAAGTTATTAGAGGATTGCCGACGGTAGGAATGAGGTAAAAAGAAAAGGAATGGGTGACCTTTAATGGAGATAACAGATAAGTTTGATTAGCATTCCATTCACTTTTACTGACAGGGGGGAAATTATTGCCAAACGTGCTCGAACCATGGATCAGATCAGACATATTAGAACGAGGTCACTGCAGTCTATTGTGGATAGTTGATGCTGTAATATCTCTCTCTCTCTCTCTCTCTCTGTCTCTCTCTCTCTCTCTCTCTCTCTCAGAACAATAGTGAACAATAGGGAATGAGACCGATAATAGAGGAATAAATTTGTTTGTAAACTCAATTATTAGTATTCTATACCTGTTTCGAGGTGGGAGTTTCAATTTTTAGTAACATATGTGTACTTTTCAGTGGTTATGAGGTTTCTGTAGAAAACAAATTTAGCATCAGATGTTTTGTTTTGAAAGCAAAAACTGAAGATCTGGAATGATTATTCCTTGGAGGTCATGGTGGTGAGACCAGACTATTATGTATGTGAAGAAATCTCTCCCTCTCTCCCTATGATAGATATGTATATATGGATGAGCTGATGTCTGTATTTGATGTGTTTATGCTACGACGAATGATGAATGAAAGTATTTGGATTTCCTGATCGAATTGGTCGGTTCTTTGAGGCATGTATTCTTCATACATTTTAATTGTTACCGTATGCACAATAGCAAATGCACATCGATACATTTGTACGAAATCCGAAAGCTCTTGCTACCCAGAAAATGGTGTAAATAGCATTAGGAGTAATGGTACGTCTCTCATCCGAAATAGTTAGTTGTTCCCAATTCGAGCAAGATTTTTGGGTTCGAATCCGGTTAAAAACTGGAACTTAAATTGCTGATTTTCTAAACAGGTTGTCCTCCGATATTCCGAAGATTCGCGGTGAACAATCTTCCACTCATATTTGGGGTAATACTGCACAAAGCTAAGCTTAGTAAAAGTCAATAACGCAGTTGATTTTTTCTCAATGATTTCTTTTTCCCCCATCTCACCCTTTTCTCTCTCTCTCTCTCTCTCTCTCTCTCTCTCTTTTACTCACTGTAATG
The DNA here is from genome assembly GCA_963457665.1 of Thysanoteuthis rhombus. Taxonomy (NCBI): domain Eukaryota; kingdom Metazoa; phylum Mollusca; class Cephalopoda; order Oegopsida; family Thysanoteuthidae; genus Thysanoteuthis; species Thysanoteuthis major. The sequence continues at coordinate 70,991,500 of OY735201.1, read as the reverse complement.
ACCTTCTTAAATTGACTCTCCATTTTGTCGGAATGTATATCATCATCGTCATCATCAACAGCAGCAGCAGCCTTTTAACATTCATCGTTGGACTTGAACCTTCCCCAAGATTCGTCAGAACTCACAATCGAGGGCCTCTCAAAACCGAACTTGTTTAATCGTCTCTCTATCATAAATTTTGTCAGTGAAAACTTTGCATATGATTCCCTACGATCCATGTTATGAGTTGTGATGTCCAGCCGTTGTCTGGCGTTCTTACAACATAACCAGCCCACTTCCATTCCAGTTTTTCAATATTTGTTTTCTCTAACGATATATCTTACCCATGTGTTGCATTGTGATCTCTCCATGTGGTGTTGGGCATGATCCTTTCCAGTTCACGTTGCATGTTTCATAATTCGAGATCCAATACCGTGCCTTCATCAAGGAGCGTCTTTTTTTCTTAATTAAATTTTTGTTGGCTGATAGGAAAGCCTATGATGCCCACCTGTGGTGAGAAGGCCGACTGTTCGTAACTAACGTCGCTCCCATCAAACCATAAAAGAACACTTTGAAGCCAGATTGAAAAACAACGACGATCAGAAAATAATGAAGGGAAGAGAGAATAGATTAATACGCAAGCGATAGCATCAAATTTGCAAGAGAAATCCCTGCTAGAAGTCATGATAATCCTGTGTTTCATCGGCCATTCACACCCATCCACTTGTTGCTTGCTTGGAGTTGAACGAACAAACGGACAGCGCCAAGAAAGCAATAAGAAGCATCAAGTCCAACCGACAAGAAGCTGCTCCAGGCTGAAAGATTAGCGCTATTGTTTATCTACTGCTATATCATCGCTCGACCACCTACTTTTACATCCCTTTTTATTATTAATTCTCTCCCTTCCTCTTTCGAAATCTCTCTATCCGCTACAACGTCAACTAGTCGCACTACTACGGCAACGATTCGGGCTCCTGCTGCTGCTATTGCCATGGTTTAAAATATTGTTGCCTTTTGTTATGACGGCTTTCAATATACTGTAGTCCTTCTGCTAATGAAGTGGGGAGGTCGTTAATGTTTGTGGTATAAAATTTTATGCAGAATTATGCTCAGGTATTAGAGATTTTATAAGTGCTCGATTGTACTGATATAAAAAGATTTTGTAACTGTAGTTATTGATTTGGAGTCTGGTAGCGCTGAAATTTAAAATGTTGTCTCACCTTTGAGGAGATGGAGGTATAAAAATCGACCAATTATGAACCTCTCCTCTGTAAGAGAACACATTGTCAAAAATGTTTATTTGAATAAATGAATATTAAGAATGCACTGACCCAAAAATGAACCTTCCTACACAACACACGAAACTTAACAATACAAAAAATGAGAATATATTGATCCAAAAAGAGTATAAAACCTCCTCGGTTTAATAAAACGCAGAAGGAAAATACAGGTATTCCTTGCTTTTTGAAAGTTTGCTTCAGGTCATGATTTCATTTTCGAAGGCGGAAAACGAAAATAGTATTCACTGTTTGTTTTGCAGCGAGCTTTCATAGAGGAAGTGTACACTCTTTCACCATTCTCTCCTTCACTTCAGTCTCCTATAACTGCCAATTCTCCAACCTCCTATAACTCAGCCTAACATAACATCATCATAACACTGAAAAGATTTGCTGATATATATTACTGGTAATTGTTCCTTCGCTTTATGTCATTTCAACTAACTTTTTTTTTTTTTTTGTTGTTGCTTTTTTTTTATAGTAACGATCTATTTTCGGGTATTCGAGAAAAACCTGTTTTAAAATATACATGAAAGATTGAGAATATGTTGCCTTCAGACATGACACCCTCTGCCGTCTCACAAAATACATCGATTTTTTTTAATCATGACCTCAAAAATAAAGTCCCTGTTATAAAACATAATGAAAACTTCAAGAAGGGTAATACACTGACCTCAAGAAACTACCTATCCTAAATGGATTGAGATACTATTTTTTTAAGTAAATTAAGTACGTTGATTATATTATTTATACAGATTCAAGTTTATTTAAATATTATGATTGATTTTTTTAACCCAAAGAACTTTTCATTAATTTCAAGCAACGGAAGAAGGATTATTATGTATCAATGTTTTGGAAATGAATCTTTAAAACCTTTCATCAATTCTATAAATGGAATTTCCCATTTGAGTCAGTTCTTGGTGTTCGAGCTCAGATCACGGTTTTGATTTTGAATTCTGATTTTCAAGGCTGATCTACCTCAATTGGATAATTGGCACAAGACAACCACCCTATCACGTTGGACCTTATTCCGTACTAACCACGGTCTAACAAATAATCATTTCACCTCCTTCATCTCTTCATAATCTAAGAATTTATTAAAGTATAAAGAGCCCCTAACTAATATTTTATTTGTACACTAGAGAGACTGGTCTATCTAATTGAAAAAAAACCTCCATTTTATGAATTGCTTAGTATGGCACAAGTCCACTTTAACAAAGGAGCCATGACTGGCGAACTTGCTACACTAGCCAATCAGTCTGGAAGACGAGCCTACTAACCGTCATGCCACGACAGTCAGTTGCTACTTAAAAGCGTTGCTAAGTCTGGTATAAGGCTACACTAGTAAGTCACTGTTGGGAATCAAACTCACATCAGCAGTGAACTAATCTGCAAGACTAGGTTGTTAAACACTGTAATATGATAGGTGAAGGAGATATTTACTAAGCTTAACTCACTACACAGTAGTAAATGTTTGCCAAACTAGCTCGTTAACCAGTACATTATAGCGAGGCACCCAACTATTTCACGAATACTTATTTACTGAGCTTAGCTTAGTTTTGGCTCAAGTTCATTGGAGAGAATCGAATTTACTACACAATAATAAATATCAACAAGACTAGCATACAGCCAGTATTCAAGATGCCAAAGTTATCAAATATATACTGATACTGACCAAATACTGACTAAATTATCTTTTGAATGTTGATAGAAAAACATAGGAAATCGTTTAGTAGAGGGGATATTAATGGTAAAGGTGTATTTCCTTCGAACGAGCGGTTATAATTTTAGTCGTGCATTTGCCACCGTTTGTAGTGCTTGACACCGATAAAAAGCCAGCATTTCGAATCCTGATTTCATAGGCAAAAAGGCACGAAACAATCTTCCTACGTCCATATGGCCTTTTGTCGTACTTGGTAGAGAGGACATTTACAAAATAAACCCGCAGACCCTTTTACCAGATGAGCCACGTTGCCCACCTGGTGCTGAATTGAAATGCTACCGTACAGTGATTCTCTTCATCGCTGTTCTCGTCACCGCTGCTGAGACGAGAGAAGATGTTGTCCGTATTTTTAATGGATTTTCTCTGCAGAGAGAAGAAGCAACAGTTGCCGCCGCTACTGCGACACTTTCTCAGGAATGGCACCTGTTGATAGTTGGAACAGAGCAGTAAGAGCGCTTCCCAACGACTCGACTTGGACGCTTTGATTAAATTCATGGCCTTTCGCGAGTTGGTTATTATGCATTTGCAAATACGTGTATTGCATATATATATATATATATATATATATATATATATATATATATATATATATATATATATATATAATATATATATATACTTACAAAGAGTCGTATATAAGATGTAGTGGAATATTTGCCATTGTCTCGGGGACAGAGAGAAATGTATCCACGCGTAATATACTTCAACATTTTTGCCTCATCTATATTGCACACTTTGGATGTTTATCTATCTATCTATTTATCTATCTCTCCCCTCTCTCTCTCTCTCTCTCTCTCTCTCTCTCTCTCTTTCCATATATGTATATATTTAGAGAGAGTGAGTGTGTGTGTGTGTCTGTATCTGTGTCTGTGTGTGTCTGTGTGTGTTTCTCATTATCGATCGATCACTTATACGCGCGTTTCCAGTATGCCAATAACAAAAGTACCTGACTGCATTTGTGCCGAATTCCCTGACTCTGACAGAGAAGGAGAACACGAAAGAATTCACCAAGGATAGTCGGCATACATAGGTCAGACATTATCAAATAACGTACACATAAATACTTATGGTGTCCATGCATTAGTACACATTTTGGTTTTATATTGATATATCTATTACATACGTATACATATGTGCTTGTATGTATAAAACAGAGTCATACGAATGTCTGCTGTTGAATAATTATATGTATACGTATAAATAGATAGTGAGGTGCTTGAATATATATATATATATATATATATATATATATATATATATATATATATATATATATATATATATATCATTAAAGACTAATAATTCATTGAAGAATAACTACAAAAACTAGCAAAAATGATAAGTAGAGTTTATCTGTTATTTTTAACAATGTATGTTTATATATATATGCATATGTAAATATGAATTAATATATACATATATATATATATATATATATATATATATATATATATATATATATATATACGCTTTTAATTTTATGATGCTGATTAGTATTGATATATTTAAATTTATCTACTTCCCAATGTATATATACTCACATTCGTCAATAAATTCTTTTTCCGTCATTAGACCTAAGCGTAATGATAAATCTTATTGTGTACATTGTAATATAATTAATTGTTATCTTCTATTGCTACTTTTGATTCCAAATCAATCTGTCTTTAAACTTGTTCCCCATGACAAATAGTGCACACTCTTTTCCCAGCATCTGCTCAATATTTCCCCCATCACTTATGGCTAGGCGAAACTTACCTACGCCGATTGTATCATTTTGACGAGGATTATGACATCACTTTGCCAAAAATATTTAAATATGCAGACGCAGTAGTTGAACTGGGAAGCCAAATATGGATGCAAATCACCACACGAGATGTTCAGACCTTTCCACTTAGCAAGAAAAGTCATTGTTCCTCTTCAATTCTGATAAACAGATCAATTGGCAATTAGATGACGAGGCTGACGATCGCAAGGTCTGAAGTTCCAAATTAGGATCTTAAATGCACCTCGACTGTTTGCTACAAAGAAGAATATCCAAACTGATATCGAAGAGAAAAGAATGTTGTCTTTTGTTTCATATCTGATATTTTTTGTCTCGAGTAACGAGGCTCACCGATCCAACATATAGATTTGCCCTTCAACTTCATTGTGTGTATAGACAGTAGACTTTTTCTCAATTGCTAAATCAAGTTTATGTTTACTTATAGATTTTACAATACAGAACTGATTTAAAGAAGATTACTTTACAAAATCTTGATGAACTAATCCAGAATACACAACAGATCATCCAACCTTTAGGCTTTATACTTTGGTGAGATGTTTGGCAAACTTGTCTTTGTAAAACCAAATCAATTTGTTTCTGTGGTGAGTTAAATTCTAAATGAGTGACCCGGTCATATGTCCTGGTGCTCCGACGAAGCCAAGCTTAGTAAATATCGACACAATCCTAGATTTGAGATGAGATCTGACAACTTTTCTTGGCTGCTTATACTATCTAGCGTGAGCTTATACGAAAAACATTCCGGAATTAGCCAACTCTAGACTGTCTGGTGAGCAAGGAGAATAGTTATATATATATATATATATATATATATATATATATATATATATATATATATAATGGTTAGGCTCAGCAAACAACTTAGGCAAATGTTCTACATCTATCATAGATCCAGTGACCTCGGGGGCCAAAACAGGACAACCAGTCATTTTCCGGCATCGAAGAGAAATCTTGCAGCCAGAGAGAACTCTAATTTCAAACGGCCAAACATCTCTTCTGCTTTTGCTCTTTAGTTTGCTTCAGGAAGATAGATTCCCATGAAGACCTTACGCCACGTTGTTTCCTTGTCATTTACTGACAGTTGTTTATTCTACGAGAGTTTACGATATATGTATATATATATATGTATATATATATATAACCAGCACTTATTATCTTGATTTTAGTTGTTTTTCAGCGCAACTTCTCAGATCCTCCGTCTACGGTTATTAAAGTTAACAGCGCGAATCGGACATAAAGAATAAATTCTAAGCGAGGCACAAACTCAAATCCCATTGCATAGCCTTCCTACGTTTGACAACTTCTCTGTTGATTGAAGTAAGAAAGCTTTTACGGTAGCAGAACATATAGTTTAATATTTAAACTTACCTTTCAACTTTTTCCCTTGTCACTCGACGCTGTAATCGTTATTGTTTTTACGATTAAAACGTGGGTCTGTCTGGTTATGCGAAAACTCCAGACCTGCAAAGGCCCCATTTTAAATGGAATAATTCCCATGATGTTTAAAAAATGAAAAGTAATGAGAAAATTCATAAAGGAAATAAAATAAGATCTAAGGGAATATGATTTATGTAAGCTATGCATGCATAAAACAGATTAAAGTAAGTTCCTAGTTACGCATCATTGCATTGAAACTTGTAAGGGACACCTCTAAACCTTTGTGTTAAAATCTTTAAAAGAATAATTTTTCTCAAAACTGATAAATTTTTTGAGATGGTTCGAAGGTCAAAAAAATCGAAATCATTTTAACTTGATAGAAAAATGTTTTAGAAGAATGACGTTGTAACCAAAGACAAATATTTACAACTTTTTCATGTGTGAATGAGCTTTTTTCTCAGTTTCCTGTTGCGTGAGGAGAAATACTTCAAAGAACATATTCCCCCATGTTGTTATAATTGCAGGGGTTTTCTTTGTCTGGTAACGCTGGATATCCTTGCTGGTTGGTTGGTATTTACTTATATTAGCTTTGTTTGGCTGGACGCCGCCTTAATGGAAACTCCAGTGACAATAGGACACGTCATCAGGAAAACTGAAAGACTAGCTGTCAGGTCATATCTAAAGTAAGTATCTTAAACATTTAGAATGATTTCGTTAGCCAAGGCCAGTTTTTGCACAAGACTGCATTCGTAGAGGCTCCAGTAAAGAACGAAATCGCTAACACGGACTAACCGATTCTTGTACACCACTAATCTCCTCAAAACAGTTGTTTTAGAATTGATTTATACATATCTTTTAGTGCTGGGTGCCTGCGGTAAAGTCATGGGTAGCAAGGTAGTCTGATAGACTACTGCCAGTGAAGTGAGTTTGATGTGCACTTGATAAAATATTGTTGTTTTCTAATGACAAATTTAGCAAAGATAAGCTGAGTGTATATCTAATGTGTTGCATTGACACTGATTAACAGGGACTTCTAAAAAATGGAAAAATATTTGGTCAAAAAATTATAGATCCTCTTGAAAATTTTGTTCCATGATATAATACCATCCAGAAATTTGGAGCATGCAAAGATTTTAAAGAAAGATTTGTGTACTTATGAATGGAATATTTTGTGTTTGTGGAGGGAGGGTGTATATGTGTGCGCATGTGTGTTTATTCACGAGATTAGATCTTGCAGGTTCCTTTACTGTTATTTGAAATAGAAGATATATGCATGTCTGCCATTCACCCTTAGCAAAACGACAAGAAACCAGGAAAAAGAGCCAAAAGGTGAAAAGCTACGTTCCTTTCAACATTTTACGGTATCTAGAATAGATTTTACTGCTTTCTGTCTTTCATCATTGGTCATGACAAAGTATATGATATAAAAACTCGTTCTGAAGAAATATTACTCTTCATTGTTCTATTTTTTTTTATTTTGGAAGATCTGCTGCAGTCATGAATCTACTACCTTTAAATGATAACAAATTCTACATGAATCTCATCGACACCGAAATCGAACGGCCATCATCGATAAACGACAAGTTTCATCTCTTTCAACATCGAATCTTTGCCTCAAGTTTATACATCGACTTTCGTTTACTGAATGATTATCAACGACGCCAGTTTAATATAAACGGCGAAGCTTCTGGTCGAAACTAACAGGCATCCAGGTCGTAGGACGATTTTAGGTTTTGGAATCGAGACAGCAGATGTAGAAGCCGAATTTATTTTGCCATATTTCAAAGTATCATCGGGGCGATGTCTGGCTCGAATTGCAGCCATGTCCGACGCAGCGATGATGTAAATATTACAGAACAGTGACTACTTTTATTGATCTAAATATAAGACTCAAGATAAAATATCACAAATGCTTATTCATGCATATATGAATGCATTTTTGCAAGGGTACGTATGTAGGAGATTCTGTACATATGTATATATGGGCGTATGTATTTTAGTCATCAGCTTTACACAAGACATACACACAAATGCATGTATACTTATACACACACACACACACACACACATATATATAACAAAAAAGCATTATGTAATATTGTATTTTGCTTATATTTATACATTCATAAGTGGTTATTTGAATATATGTAAGCTAGTTGATAATATACAAATCCATACTAACGTATTTACACACATATGCATATACACACATACACAAACATAAATGTATACTTACATGATACCAATATGAAGAAACGTACACACCACTTATAAGGACCAGTATATACCAATATGAAGACATGCACACACCACTTATAAGGACCACTAGATAGCCTTGAAAAAAGTAATTTAACAAGGATCATACTATAAGCTTCGATTCAACGTCATTTCTACTTCTCCTGATGACGACACGGGAAAAGTATGAAAATCTTTAACGGTAAACAAAAAATTTAGTCAGACAAATTTAAAAGAATTGAGCTTAAATGTTCTCAGTCAATAGTCAGAATCTCTGGGAATACTCAAAACTAAAATTGGATGTTTAATGAAGCAAGAAAATGATTTTCTGAAACGGAGTTTTGAAGCAATGCACGATAAATCTAAAGTTCCACGGACAAGGGTTACAGACTTTCTAAGGAAGAGCGATTTCTGACCTCTCAAAATGAAGAGTAGGAAGACGTTATTGACCGAATTGTAAGAGAAGTGAAACAAGAGCGTTAGGATAGAGTCACTGAATTTTTTTAACAACGATAACATGCCTGACCCTGAACGTGAAACAAATATAACTACAAATACGATTAATTCTGGAGAAGTTCATTTATGCAAAAAAGAAATGAAAACAATTGATTTATGTTACGATTACATAAATTCTGAGCTCAGCAATTAATAAGAACTTTGATTTGATATTTTAAGCTCTTTGTAATTTTGTGATAATGATGATTGATATATATATATATATATATATATATATATATATATATATATACACATATATATATATATATATATACATATATATATATATATATATATATATATATATATATATATATATATATATATATATGCGTGTGTGTGTGTGTGAGAGAGAGAGAGAGAGATCGGGGAGAGATAGTGAGTGAGAAAAGTTCGTGTTGATCTTGACAATGTGGTAAAGCTTCGTTGACACTTCTCTCGTGACAGGTAAGGTAGTCACGGGAGAATGGTCTTCTTCTCCGTCAAATATCATGGAATGTCCATGATGAGAAAAGAGAGTTTATCTGGCAGCTTGATTGCATGCAGTAAGAAGCAGATTCACTCCCTTGTAAAGTTCTTTTTTTTTCACTTTTTATTCAACATTATCCAATATCCTATTAGGATATTGTCTATGTGTTCAGATCTGAACTACAAAGCGGACGAGTTTAAATCACATCAGAAAAATCGAATCTCTGTGGGTCTTACTAGACAAACAACTTCTTATCTAGCCCCTAGGGCTGAAAAATACAAAAATTCAAAAGTGTGTTCTAAAACGTTCAGACTAATCAGTCCTAATCTTGTATAAAAAAAGGGGGAGATTTGTGTTTTCGATGTCGCTTTTTTGTTGATAACAGTGGTTAATCTGCTTTTAAACCAGCTCATGCTTTTAATCAGAGATTTGAAAATGAAATGATTACATCATATAAATTTGGTTGGGAAACAGTCCGAAATACTTCTGACAGTATTTCAATTTCTCTGTGTTGCTCCAGTTTAGTGTTTCGCTTTAGAAAAGCGTTGAAAGTGAGGAAGAAAGGAATCATCATTTGTTATGAAGTAATTGAATCCTTACTGACAGACAAGGGCTATCATATATAATATAAATGTATAGTTAATGATTTCACGGAAGAAAAACACTGAAAATCATGAAAAAGTGATTATCAATTGCAGGAATTAGAGCAAGATTTACCAAAAGTATAGTGCTATCACACAAACACATATGCACACACATATATTTTTCCATCTATCTATCCATCGATCTATATATAGAGAATTATGTGTGTGTGTGTGTGTGTGTGTTATTAGGAAATGGATATATGATCTGAAAGAATATTTATCAATGGCGTTATATTATATTGAAACTCTTATTTGGAATGCTCTCCTGGTATTACACGTTGAATATATCATTTGACCTAGACAACGTAAACAGGACAAACAATTCAAGTAAATAGGGTTGCTGCAGTATTTATATATATGTGTGTGTGTGTGTGTGTGTGATTTATATTGTATAAAATCAATATTAGTAATCTCCTCGCATTATAATGATAATGATGATGATGATGACTATCTACCTTTAAAAAAATACTAAGATTTTGAACAAATAAAATGGTGTGCTAACTTACAATCGCGCCATTATTCTCTCCATCACATCACCTTAGTTTGCTCACAGGCATTAGTACTCCTGAAATACTTTTACTCACCATTGTCTACAATCAATCGGTATCGTTGTCATTAGGTCAATGATGTTTTATTGCTGGCAGAAATTACCATCGAATCAGTAACTGACTTCATGGTCTCCATCCCTACCCGCCCCCCGCATTTTCCATCATTTATTTTTGAATTCCGACATCCTACCCCACTGAAACCAACCTCAGCTTTATTCCTTACTTCCTGCCCAAAATCAGCAGATGTTCTCAGCCCATTAATTCCTTATTCTTCCTTCAAACTCTTTCAACCCCCCTACATACACACCTGCACCGGGCAAACCTCAAAGAAAATGATGCAAGTCGAAAAAAAGCAGGTGTTCTTTGTGGAAGTGCAAAGCCGTCAGTGTTCGCTTGAGTCTTTCAGATGCTCACAAATGTCACTGAGGACGTTTTCATGGATCACCCAGTAAAGACAATGTGATTCTAACAGGGTTCCTTGTAATGACTTATCTCAAGCTAGACCGACTGAATTTGATAATGAATTGTTAACAGTGGATATTTGGAGCTCCGTCACGCCCTACGCGTGCTTGCATTATCAAATTACACGATAACGGAAATGGTAATTAATAACTATCATAATTTTCTACAAAAATCTTATTCATCAAGTGGGAGTAGCTTCCCTTTAATTACTGACTTTAAAGAAAATTGATTTGTATGTGAGAATCTATCGACCCCTCAGCTCGTCTTACGCCCTGTTGAGAAAGACTTGTCTAGAGAAACACACACACACGTATGATAATTGTGTATAAAACGTATGTTAATTCTTCGACAACACTTTCCTCTTCATCCCAGGTATGAAAATCCTTAACGATTATAATTCATTTCTGGCTTATAAAAGTGCAAAAGGATTTCCCTACACAGAATATGAGATAGATAGATAGATAGATAGATAGATAGATAGATAGATAGATAGATAGGAATTGATAAAAACCTGATATTCCAATGGATTAATCCAGCAATGTTTTCAATTCATTTTTTCTCTCCCTCTATTCTTAAAACTGTAATTAGTTTTCTCTGTGTTCATTACCAAGAAACAACTTATACCGACATAACCTTTGCATCTTTTCCAGCATTTCGACACGACAGTGTTGTTCACAGTTTCCAATATAACACTTAGGTAATTGCTAAAGATACTCTAATCCGTTAAACCTATAATCCATTGATCTCTTAATCCATTCGACTTTATTTTCACCTCAATTTTTTTTAATCTTATTGGCGCCAAGTTCACCTTCATTACCTAATCCTGTGAACAAAACCATGTCCCAATCATCTTGATCCTTGCAAAATTATTTGCAAATAATACGAACACTAAGAAAAATTAAATGCCTATTATATTTCTTGAATTAAATTCAGATTATCAATTACTGGATAACTTCTACAGTATTTACCAACATTTCATGGTTATAAAAGGGTGAATGCACCCGTAGTCATGCATGATAACCTGTAATTTGCAAATTGGGATTCGGGTGGCATTTCATGTCTGCCACAAGACTGCCGGTGGCCAGTAGGGTCAAAGCGAGATGAACAAGTTTTTTTCTATGGCGGGTGCAGGAGAAGGTTTGGTGATTGGGAGATACACCAGGTTGACGGAGCTGCCTCCACTTCTTTGACGCGACTCTGCGCTTGGGTTCTGTAAGGGAAGCTACTTGGAAGATCTTGTGGCGCCATGACATATCATGCGCTGTAGATGATTCTGCAAGAGATGAGTTGCGTACACCATTGGTTTAGGGTAGAGACTTTGTCGATGTACACTACAGCCCCGTTGCGTAAGGAACTTTCACCCAGGTAATTAGGGTCATATTAGAAACAGTCAACCAAACCTCCCACCAAAACTGTCAACATAGATTTCTTCAGTTTCTAGGTTTGACTGGATGTATATCTATGCATGGACGTATGTATGTGTGCTTGTTTGAGTGTTTGTGTGTGTGTGTGTGTGTGTGTGTGTGTCACGTATAAAGGTCGCAACTATGAAGCTAGAGGGCTGAAAAGTTAATTACCTATTCCTGATTAAGTTTTTGGGGAGAACTTTAAGACTCAGGTTGTTTTTTTTAACTTGCCCCTAAATAGATATTCAGTGTGCTTGGGGGAGGGGTCTATTTGCAATGTAAGTTTATTCTTAATCCATGCTTGTTTTTTATTGTTGTTTGTTTTTTAGAAATGTGGACGTTTTTAGCGATGACTGCCTAACAAAAAGCTAGAAAACTAAACTATTCATTGATCACCTCTTTTCTCAATTTTTCAATTGATCAACCCCAACACGGCATGCTGCCAAAAGATGATAGTCATGTAAAAGTTTCTATTGGTTGACTAACCAGACCTCTACTTCTTTTAGCACCTGGTAGAAGCTGCTGTGGTCACTGACATCATTGCCGAGTTGCGCCCTATTCGTGGGATCAGCCAACAGTTCATTTTGATCCTCTGTATTGATTTGATATCAAAAGATACAATGAGAGCGCATTATATGAACAGAGTAGGGAACAAAAAGAATATTAAGAATTAGCATCGACGTTATTTGTAACATTTGACGTGTGACGTGTTAAGTTAGGCATCAGTGAAATGTGTCTCCAGGCATCTCAGTCAGGCATCAGTGAAATATGTCTCTAGGCATCTCAGTTAGGCATCAGTGAAATATGCCCTCAGGCATCTCAGTTAGGCATCAGTGAAATATGTCTCTAGGCATCTCAGTTAGGCATCAGTGAAATATGTCTCGAGGTATCTCAGTTAGGCATCTGTGAAATATGTCTCCAGGCATCTCAGTCAGGCATCAGTGAAATATGTCTCTAGGCATCTCAGTTAGGCATCAGTGAAATATGTCCTCAGGCATCTCAGTTAGGCATCAGTAAAATATGTCTCGAGGTATCTCAGTTAGGCATCTGTGAAATATGTCTCCAGGCATCTCAGTCAAGCATCAGTGAAATATGTCTCTAGGCATCTCAGTTAGGCATCAGTGAAATATGTCTCCAGGCATCTCAGTTAGGCATCAGTGAAATATGTCTCCAGGCATCTCAGTTAGGCATCAGTGAAATATGTCTTTACGCATCTCAGTTAAGTATCAGTGAAATGTCTCCAGGCATCTCAGTTAGGCATCAATGAAATATGTCTCCAGGCATCTTAATAAAGCATCAGTGAAATATGTCCCTAGGATTATTGTTGAATTGTGCCGTGGACTTTTTGTCATCTAATATAAATATCACTATCCGATTCCTCCGATGCAAATCTATATCTTTTTATTCGTTCTGTTTAACGAAGGCCAGACGTACAGTGAATGAATATAAGTCAACATTAGCAAAAATTCTGGGTTGCATTATTTTACGTACTATTTGATAATGAAGAGAGACGGGGAGAGGGAATACCCAGAAATCTGGTTCTGGTTATTGTCGTCGAGATGGCGATTGTAAATGCAATGTTGCAAAACACTATGATCATTAAAATTCTGAGGTGGTTTTCATTTGTGAGATAATGCATGTTGTAAAGAACTTCGTGGGACAATTGCAACTTAGCAAAACCGTCGGTAGTACCGGCAACTTGAAAAACACAGAAGTCACTTATGTAAATATACGTATATTGTAGTATTTTTGTTATCGTCCACGATATTGGAGCTGATTGATCCTCGATGTTCTGTTTGGGGAAAATCTCTCAAGCTCGTCAGTTTTCGAATGGTAATTTAAAAATACTAATTATGGTGTCGTAGCAAGATCAGACATACTAGCTGTGTCAGGGTACCTCACTGTGGATCCACGACGTGTTTTTTTTTACTATGTTACGGTGATAAAACCGAACTAGTCTCGAAGACTATTACTACTGTATAGAGTTCGATTATTGCTTCTTGAGTTTTATTACATTGATTGACGTAACAAAAACAGCTCATCTTCACACAATTTCAGCCAGTTTTTTACCGTTTAAAAAAAACAATTAGGGGAATAAAACAATTTCTCGTCCAATCTGACCACCAGTTCCCGAACAATTGATTCAATTAAGTATAAATTGACAAATAAGTATGTACGAAGGAGATAGCTTAAGATCTTATTAGTTAATCTGGGTCCTTCATTAGAAAATGAGTTGAATCAGCAAATACTTATGATATGAATATTATAGATAGGCAGTGACTTGAAACTGAAGGTAGCTTTTAAGCGAGTGTTCATAAGCTTCTTGAACTTGGAAAACCCTCCACAGTTTTTATTTCTTTATGCTGATTATTTGTTAACGAGCTTCACCAACGGAGAACCGCAGAACTCAAAGATTTGCTTTACTTGCAACAACAAGTTATATTATGTATGGCATCAGGGTAGGATCAGTGGGCACACCCTGACACCCAACCATGCACATGTGTGTGTGGGTTCCTCTTCAAATAAATGGCCTTGTGCCGCATCGCATCCTCGTAGGAAAGTGGATATATAAACACGCATCTATCGACCAATTGTCTACTCTACCAGCGAAAGAACCCACCTCAACTATATGCGCTTTAGGAAACAGCCTGCTATGAGTTTAGCCGCGAGCACTGCCTGATCTGAGTTCGTAATTAATTGATCGTGTGAACGATTTCACTTCAATTATTAATCATATTTATTAATTAATTTATTATCGATTATTTCCCTGTCTTTATTCGATCCATTCGACAGAAATGCCCCAACAATTTTTTTTCTTTTTTATTTTCTGTCTAAATGTGGCGAAAAAAAGTAAATACATATGAATTTATATAACTCTCCTCAATTTTCTATAGAAACCGACTTTTCGACTGTAAACACCTGGGTTACAAAAATCGAATCCATGTTGTTTATTTATATCTTGCTTTGTGTATTCTGCCCAGACTACGCGTGCACTGGCAGAAGTTTCGTGTGCGAGATGATCATGGGCACCTCGCTGTGGGTTAATGGTTACAAATATAGTCAAGTAGACCATTATTATTATTATGTGGTGAGTTCAATCCACCCTTGGCGCATCTCACTTGCAGCTTGGTTGGTGGGTTACGTGCTCCATACAGGTGTCAGTGGTCGGTTTTTTGCCCAGGTAAAAGCCAGGAAACCAAAAATTGATTTTCAAGGCAGACAAGATCCCCTACTTGGAAGACTAGCGTAACATGATCTTCGAACCCCAAAATATTTTTTAGCCTTGTGCTGGCAAATATCAAAGATATTATTTGTGTTTGATCAGTTTAGCTGCACCAAACCTGATCAGTATTTGTATAGTTGACCGTTTAGGAATAACAGGGTTTTTTCAATTAGCTTGTAATCAAATGCAGCCCTTGATCAATATCAGTTCATGCCAATTCACTGAAGTTAAGCCAAGTCGAATCTTGTCAGTACTTGGATGGGTGATAGTTTAGAAACACCACATACTTAAAGTAGTTAGTAGTTTTGTACCATCGAAAGCAAAACGTGAGTTTGAAGAGTTATCAAATTAACATGATGCTTAAATATTTAAGAGACACAAAAAGTGATGCAAATGCAATCGTCCAGTTGGTTTCGGTTCTTCCAAAGATTTTGAAATATTCCTAACTCTTTGTGAGGTTCTTCCAGATTGCTCCAAGTGAACCAGTAATAACGGGGACAACTTATCAACGCTCAAAGAATTTTACTTTGTTTATTTTTTTTTTTACATTATGTAAAACAGATTCTGGTTTGTGCATATACCAATGACTTGCATGGACAAACCCCAATGGCTTGCACAGTTCCTAGGAGTTAAATAACACTGTTCAAGGTACGCCAATAACGATGAGACCGTTCCAAGTGTGACAATAATGATGTGACTATTCCGAGTGTAACAATAATGAAGTAACTGTTCTAGGCGTACCTATAATGATGTGATTATTCTAAACATGCAAAGTATGTTTCACTTCGCTTTACAATTATTGCAGGCCTTTTTACTTCCTTTCACTTTTTACTTCCTTTCACTTTTGATCCGTGGCCTGCTGATACAACGATAACCACAATCCGACAAATTCTCTGGCAGAACTTACATTTTCGCCAATTCAACTCTTAGCTCATAATAATTGTCAGTCTTCCAGATTTATTTCATGTTATGGCCAGATAGGATTGCAACATCAATTATTTGGCTTTCCTTTTTTATTAGGGTACAAGATAACAATATCTGGTTGATGGTGTTCAAGTACAAGGTATGTTCGAAAATTGCTGTCCCCAAATATTTTTGATTTGTGTGGTTCTTCTACGACCTGGATACGATTATGTTCGAGCCATTTTAAAGTATATTGTAGCCAAACTTTCTCCATGAAATCCAATGCAGAAGTTGGCAAGTTTTACCATGTAGTCTTTTGTATTCTTTCTAGGCAAGAGTCGTGCAATCACTGATAATATGTGTCAAATTCCAATTTTTTTCTCCAAAATCTCTGTAGTTGGGGAAATCTGTTGTGTTGAAAGAAACTAAGCACGATTAAATTGGCACTGAATGTTTTCTGTTATGGAGCCATCAAAAGACCCTCTGTACTCCCTTTCAAGCCTCCTTTTTGCAACCATATCCACAATGCTTCATGGTTTTTTAACATCGTCTCTCCCTCTCGAATTGACCCTATAATTTCATGGCCAGGAGAGTACCTTTCTTCTTCTTTTTGTTCTCTTTTTCTAATTGATTCCTTTCCTCGATTTGATCTATACCTATTCCCATTCCCATTGCTGCACTCTCAAGCAACTTTTATTGACTGGTCGACAAGTGGTAAGCAAGGTTTCTACGTTAGGATTCTGCACAGCCCTTGATACTATAACTCTCCCGCTAAAAACTCTTTCTATGTAAAATCAGTTGACATGACTTGGGATATAGCAACACAGTATCTTATGACAGCTACAGCCCAAATGTTTGCATGGAAGGCGTTTTAGACTCCAAAATAAGATTGGTTCTGCTAATGTACGAATTTAGGATTGTACATTTCACCTATCCATATAATATTTCACCAAGTTTCAGAATACCAATATACTTAATCCCACTATCATATGGTTCTGTTTCAGTTCTAATCAACGACGATGCACTTCCTGCCTTCACTGAGAGCACAGCGTATTTTGAGATCTCAAACTCCATACCTATGTTACTGATACATTCCCGATCTCGTTCTTAGACTTTGCAAATAACTTCAGGTCGTTCATAAATAGGAGATGATATACAACTGGATACTACTTTCGAAGTTCTTAACCCATTTCACCTAATTGAGATTTGGGTTGGGTGAATTACAAATTGCAAGGATGAAAAGTATTCTGCTTGGAATATGCCTCTCCGAATGAATACGTCAGCAAGATGATCAGTTATTGGTTGCTCCTCCGTCTTCCAGTTCAATACTTTCCTACAGAACTTGGATAACGTTTTCAACAATTCCAAACGTCTGAAGATTTTCAATAATCCAAGAGTGAAACACCAATTCATATACTTTTTTAAAGTCAATCCATGCATGGCATAAATTAACATGGTATTATTTATTTGATATCTGTTCTTTACCATCTTTTGCCGATTCGTCACCAGCAATGTAGCGTAAAAGAGCGTTGAAGTGCTGTGAAATTTCTTTCCTCCCGTCTTTTTTGTGAGTTGCAGGTTTTTTTTCTTTCGTGTTGCAATGTACAGAAGATGATATTGTTTCTCTTCATATACGGACTGTGCCTGTGAGCACTATCTTCATGATTTCACTGTGGAAAGGGTCGCCAGGGATTTGGGCGAGATGCTTTTCAGTGTCTTCCAACATCATTTATAATGTCCCGACAGTTTGTGTTTTAAAGTGCCACATCTCCTGCATCTCGATTTCACGGTCCTTGTACTTGCCAAGTTACGCAAGTTTCTTTGTTGTTATATTCCAATCAGAAGACACATTCACGTCAATTAAAAGGCAAGTACTTTTATGATGGTCCTTGATTACTATGCCGGGTCTATTTGTTCTGATGGTCTTGTTGGTATTTATTGCAAAATAAGTCCCATAGTATCATTGCATCTGTGCTTCAATTATTGGGTCTGGTTGATATTTATGCCAGTTATTGTCCGTCCACAATGCAGATTTTCCAATGTAGATATTGTCCCATTGTCACGTCTGGACTTGTATTCTATTAGTGTTAGATCAAAGCAGCCAGACACAAGATGGTCTATTGTTTCTACTTTTTACATAAGTCGTAAAAGCGGCATTTTGGGTCAGCATCATTTTTCATGATATTTGCTTGAAAGTTTCGAGTGAGCAATCTCTGGTCTTGAGCAGCCAATATAAATCCTTCTGTTTCTTTTTTCGATCCACTGCTCTGGAGCCACTGGTTGGTATTTATCCTGGTCTTCATCAGCGTCTTTGCTTCGGAGAGTGTATTGTCCGTGCAGAGGTTTCTGTCCCCATCGTACCTCAAGCTGTTTATTGCGCTAACCCTCTGGATGTTGCCTCGGATTTTTCACATCTATATTCTGTGAATACACTTCGCTGCTCAAGTTTATACCTAGTTTTCTTGCAAACGCTTCACTTCTTTCACTTTTGAGTGCATTTTTTGTTTTCGTATTTCTTAACTAGTTCCAGTCTCGAGTGATTTTCAAGAATTATTGTGATCCTATTGCTACTGTTTTGTATATCACTTCGAGTTGCATCATTTCCCTACCACCGCTACTCCTTGGCAAATAGAAACGATCACTGTCAGCTTTAGGTTGGTGCATTCTGTAGCACGTTAGTAGTTTCCTAATTTTTGTGTCAACTTTTCTGATCTAATGAAGATTCGAATAATTTATATTAAACCTATACGTTCGGCTGGAATAACTAAGGTATTGATAGCTTTTACTCGATTTTTGAATCCAGCTCAGTTTTCTATACTGCACGCATTCTTCTGAGGCACTCTTTCCCAACCATTCATTTCATACTGGCATGTTGAATCCATCTTCCATTATTAATTCCTAATTACTTATATACCTTTCCTTATTCTAATTATGTTATTACTGTTTCTATATCTAGTTCTATCGAGTTGGTTTTCACAAACCTTCTTCTTTTGAACGTGGCCTTCGCACACATCCAGGCCAAATTCCATGTCTACACCAATTTTCAACAATCTTTAAGAAATCTTCAAGTTAATTGTCGTATTTGCCATACAGTTTGAGATCGCCTATGTAGATCGGGTGGCTGATTATTCTGTCTCTCAACTTGAATCCATATCCAGTTTTGCGTTGGATGTTATGATCCCATTGGAATGAGAAAGGAAGGGATCAGTGTTTTATAATGACATATTATGTCGCAAGAGGTCAAACAACACTAGGGATCACTCAAAGAGTTCCGTAGGTTTATCTTCCATGAGTAAAGGACACTATTGAACTATTTTTTTGTTGATCCACGCAGTGCTCAGATTTTTACGTTTACTGTAGAAAGTGTCTATTATTATTATCATTATTATTATTATTATTATTATTATTATTATTATTATTATTATTATTATTATTGTTGTTGTTGTTGTTGAGCTTCCCTATGAGTTGTTTCAGGTTGATCACACAGGCGATCAAGTGACAGCAAGTCTCAGCATTTCAGGACTCTTACTGATTCTTGTTATATTGTCTAGTTTCAATTTCTCCTCAGCTTTCAATTTCTTCCAATCTTATTCTTATTATCAATATTTAGTGGGGGTATTCGTGCATTATATATATATAAATATATATATATATATATATATATATATATATATATATATATATATATATATACATATACATATATATATATATATATATATATATATATATATATATATATATATATATATATATATATATACCGATAACATCCACTTGAATATTGATTATAGCAATATGATGGGAATACTCCCGCGAAAGGGATGGTAAATCTCAATAGTTTTTGCATCAACCAGGAAACTCCTGACAAACCTACGACCTTGCAGTATTTCTCCCATTAGTGTCACCTCGTTGGACCATAAGATGCAAACCCTTGGTTCAAGATATAGGGATGGTCCTCTGCACGTCGCACTTCAACTTAAAACTTCATTGTACAGGCTGAGCGGTTATTTCTCGTACATGTAATGTGGAAGTCTTCGACTGCGAAACAAAGCCTGCTACTCTTTCACATGCTTGGCTGCTTTGGTGTGAAGAAAGGCTTAGCAAACTTGTCTTGGAGATCAGTTCGCTACTATAATGAGTTCGACCTCACTGGGTGCCCCACAGTTGTGGGCTTATGTTATGCCGAGTAGAGCTTAAGAAATTACTACGTACGCGTGCAAGCGCGTGTGTTTTCCAATCTCTCAATTAATATATACCTAGCTCTCTATAAATATATACATATGAGAGAGAAAGAGAAAAGGAGAGAGTTGCATGAATATAGGTGGTTAGTCATCCAATAGAAACCGTCACGCGCGAACGAATATTTGTTGTGTACATATATATATATATATATATATATATATGAACCTTTACATGAATTTTTTATTTCGTAATATTAGATGTATTTGACTCACTAATGGATTAAATGTATTGACGAAAAAACGACTATATTGAACAAAGATTTTCTGCTTTTTTTCAGTATTGCAGTACGGACTTTTGATAAACCTAGGTACAATTCTACTCGGGTTAGCTTATGTCTCTTTATTTAGTAACTGAACGCTAAAATGCTCCTTAATCTGAGTGAACAAAGTTTGTAATTGCACTTTTATAAGCCAGTGGTCTTTACTGGTAACTTATATACAATTCTCCGCTCGTGATAACATCTCAATGCTCAGGTCTGTGCATGTGTCTGTATGTTGTCGTTTGCATCAACTCCTATTCAAAGCAAACCCTGGCTTGTTCCCAAAAAGATCACATTTACTTCAGAGTCAAGTAACAAAACCAACTGTACGTGCATCCCTGTCCCGACGGGGGGGAAATGCAAAGCCAAATTTCATCCCACAGGATTGGAACGATTGTAGCAGACGACACCGACTTGGTCATTAAAAACTGATAACATCGGCTGCCACTGTGGACGGCCAGGAATGAGTCAAGAATGGGCTTCACATCAGTAACTTCATTCTTTTTCTCTTCGTTGCTGGACAGCCATCACCTACCTCCGTCTTCTCTTACTACCTCTGCTAACATCGTCATTGTTACTACACCACTATACCTATTGTGAGAGCCGATGAGGAGTATTTTACATCAGGCAGTTTCATTAGGCAAATTGTCATTATAACTACAGCTGTTTTTATTACTAATCCCTGACTTGTACGAGGACTTCGAAGCGATCTAGCAGAATTTTAGGCTTTTCTCTCTCTCTTTTTTTTTTCTCGCCTTTGTTAAGTTTTCTTTTCTACGTCGTATTGCATGTCCACAAATTTAAAGGAGTACAAACAAAAAAAAAACTAATCGAGAAAAAAATATCCCATACGAAGCTGAAACGGTGATATTGTCCGCACAGCAATTGCAACCAGAAAAACCACAAAATAAGAAGAGACAACGAGGAAAATGAAGAAAAAAGATGAAATTAAAATAATTCAAAATCCGAAAAAAAGAAGAAAAAAAACAATGGAAAGGATTAAAAAAGAGAAAAAAACAAAATCGTATAAAACGAAAAAAGTTCTCTGAGAAAGAAAAAAAAAGTTGGAAAAAAAAAGTCCTATATATTTATATTCATACGACTGTGTGTTTTCACGTGTTTATGTTGGTGTCTTGATCGTATCGTGGGTTTACTTTTTTGCTGGATGGGAAAGGAGGTATAGATTATACCATGCAGTTTCTAGTGTTTTTGTTTCAGTTTTGTTTACATTCTGCTGTATAGATAGTGCAAAAGAAGCGCTCCAAACTCTTCCTCTACGATAGGCTTAGTAATAAAGTTAATATTAAGAGAAAAGAATGAGTAACGAAATAAAACAACACTTGCATATTCAGCTGATAAAAAAAAAGAAAGAAAAGGCGGGAATCAATGTATTATTTAAAGTATCAGAAATAATAATTTGTGTAAGTCATATACAATAAGCAGAAAGATACTTAAATCTACAAATCTCTCTTACTATCTATCTATCAACGAATGACATTGAGATGAATCGTACATAATGAACATCTGAAGGAAAACTTGGTAGTTTTTTTATATCCTATTTCAAAAATGTATTTTATGACGAAAGGTCAAGCTCACCCAACGAGGCGCAGTAGTTAGTAAGCTTAAGAGTTAGATCCTGACTAGGTGCCCCACAGTCGTTGCCTTTTGCTAGACAATGTGAAGCTTAGTAAGGAAAAAAAAGTGGAGGCGCCTACCTTAGTGAATTGGTTAGGAAGCTCGTTTTAGTCAGGTAGTTTGGAGTGTCCGATGCTCACTGGACACCACTCCAGTGTGGGTTTTTGCCCGTACGCCGGTACAAGCTTAACTTATTTAGCTATTATTTTCAAAATATCTTTTTATGGGATAAGGCGAATTCACATTCTATACGGTAATTAGCTTGAATTTACAAACAATACGAAGCGGGTTTTGTAGACCAAAATACTTAGGAACAGCAATGTATTTATATTCGTAATACGTGAACACTTATACATCCATACATATAAAAACTCACTGACATATGTAAATATTGTGCACAAACATACATACACATATACAAATGTATATGTGTGTCTGTGTGTGTGACTGTGTGTGTGCGTTCGCGCCTGTGCATCTGTGTGAAATATGTTTTTATATTGAGATGCAATTTGAAAATATTGTTTCGGCCTTGTAACTCTGGAATGGAAGCCTGCCTCTCTGTGTCCCGGTATCAACACCGATACAAGCAGTACCAACATCGTCAATGTTCATTGTAGAAAGTATACAAACTTCATAACTCTGTCTCTCTGTCTTTCTGTCTCTGTCTCTGTCTCTGTCTCTGTCTCCGTCTCTGTCTCTGTCTCTCTCTCTCTCTCTCTCTCTCTCTCTCTCTCTATATATATATATATATATATATATATATATATATATATATGGACGATGTGCATGTTTATAAAGAAATTCAAACATATGAAAGGATGAACTTTTTTGATAGTATATTAATTAGTGACAGGTCTGTGTCGCCGGTCAGATTCAATTTTCTTTTTCTTTGCGCCAAGTATCCATAGTTAGCACACACGAAGACACACACACACACACACACACACACACACACACACACACACACACACACACACACATACGCTCACATGTGACTGCAGGGACATACACTTGCTGGTGTGTAGTTGAAGCTGCATTTTCTTCTTTTTTTTCTTTTTTCTTTTTTTTAATTTTTTGTTCTTGCGTGTGTGGAATTGTTTGTTTTGCTGCTGATCCTTGTTTCACCTAGGGCGCCTATACCTCTCGCTGCATGCTTGGAAAAACGTGGTGGGGAGCCTTTCGCTCGCGCGCTCTACTGACACCAACACAAGCGGACTATCGCATATCATGCCACTACATATTGACGCTAATCTAACCCTGTTCATCCATTCGAACCTTATTTCATGTAACTGATCAGGACGCATGAATGCATACAATTACACACTTCTGCAAAAACGTATTCTGGATGGAAATTCGTGCGGCTCATCTGGCAAACACATTGTTTTCTTTATTGGCCATATTGGTATTTATTTACGAAGCCAAGCACAGGATAAAATTGGTGGTTTGGGTCGTGAAATACGGGTTGGAAGATTGTGATACGCCAATCCAGTATTTAGGGAGGGTCTATCTGCTTTGAAGATCAGAATTCAAAATCTTGACTTCGAACACCTAACAGTGGTGCTGGTGAGAGATTCGCATCTATCTCACTCACCAAGTGGGTCCAGTTGGATGTAATGATATATAGCGATAGTTTAATGATGTTCGAGGCTTTAGGCAATACTGTTCTATTGCACTCTCTACTGCATGAGAGAAATCTAGATAAAAAGTGCCAGTGTCTGGCAGACATATACAATTCAGATTTACATACGTTACGCGTAGAATTTCAGCAATCCTTTGTCTAAACGGTATTTTTGAAAGGTCAAAGGTCTTCTCTCGAC
Source organism: Thysanoteuthis rhombus (assembly GCA_963457665.1). NCBI lineage: Eukaryota > Metazoa > Mollusca > Cephalopoda > Oegopsida > Thysanoteuthidae > Thysanoteuthis > Thysanoteuthis major. The sequence goes on along the minus strand of OY735201.1, from coordinate 70,967,020 downwards.
ATTCTGAAGCATACCTTATGCATCCAGGCATAATTAGGTTTTTAGAAGATTTAATGCACAACCAGAGCAAAAGCAAAGGTTGTTCATCATTATATACTACACTGCAAGTTTTTTTTCTTTATTTTTCATTTTTACCTTTAATTAAATTACATTCGTGAGTCCATCATTAATTCCGTAGCCAAATGATGAAATAGGCAGTTCTTTTCCACTACAAGTTTTTTACAGATCAGCCTAATCCCCTTTCTTGTCATGGCACCTAATTCAACGATGAATATAAATCACATAGATCGGACATTATACAATCGAAATTTCAGATCTAACTACAGCTAACAACGAGTTACGGAATTATTGATCTACCGTGATATATGAATCATGTGAGCAATTAATACCTTTTCCTATACTCGGTTTAAAAATCTGAAAAAAAAAAATGAAAGCATTTTCCAACCAGCCACTAATTGGAATTAATATACTCATAGAATGACGCATCTGCATTTACTTATTTCGACTCATACACGATTCGTCACTTGCCAGGAACATACGCATCCGTGCGAGAATACATATCATTTACATCTCAATTCGTAAATATTCATATTCGAATCAGAAGGATTTGAGGTGTTGAATAATATATATTTCGAAGTATATTAGTACTGCCATTTCCATATGTTTCCTTCCACGCGTAAAGAAACGCAGTGAAAAGATCGTATTCCTCACTTAAGGTTCCTGGTCTTCCCCTACTGCTAGTTTACAGCAACCACCTGTTGATGGAAAATCTGAGAACGTTATTATATGCAAATACATTAGTATCGGATTTATACGCAGTAGAAAACATCTGAATAATTTTTCCGATCTTTTTACCTATTCTGACTTTAAATATTGAGGCTTTAATATGATTATTCAGTGGGGAATGGTGAATCATGAGATTTATTCGGCTATAAATTGCTGAAATATATATTCCTTTCAAATATCGGTAACTGCTAATAAATAATTTAGTAATATATTTCTATCGGTAGCTTTAGCATGATGATAAGGACTATTTAGAAGTGTTAAGCTCTATCAATCTATGTTTGAACATCGATCTCATATCCTATCTGAGATGTAGCTTTTTTCCTTTGTTGTAAACTGCTACGATTTATTTTCTAAAATTTATATTTCTTAGTCTACTTTTTCCTCTCTTTATTTCTCACCTTATTCTTCCACTTCTCTCTCCCTCTCTCTTTCCTCCTCTCTCACTCCCTCATTTATATATATATATATATATATATATATATATATATATATATATATATATATATATATACATATAATGATAGCAGTAACAGTAATAATAATCTATAAGTATAGATGATTAAACATCTACAACGCATAAAATCTGTTTTCGTTTCTTTTCTGTATTCTGTATCTATATGTATGTGTGTGTGTGTGGTAGATAGAAGATTAGCTTAGTCTTGACATAAGGCCATCAAAGAAGGGTACCTAAAGTCGATCGAACTCACTATACTAATGAATTGAACTTGCAAACCAGTGCTCAAGGGCAAAACATCTCTCTCTCTCTTTCTCTCTCTCTCTCTCTCTCTCTCTCTCTCTCTCTCTCTCTGTATATATATGTGCGTGTGTGTATATGTATCTGTAGGTGCATCAATAAGTCTGGGCGTCATGATGAAAAGAGTATATTCATTTTTTCAACATGATCTCATTCCTAGTTGAAGCATTTAATTCAGTGTTGAATATTAAGCAGATAACTCAAACATTATACTATACAACGAAACTTTCAGATGCAAATTCAGCTAATAAGTATGGACTTTTTGAATTTGCAACATCACCATCATCAACCATCATAAGGCCACTGCTGGACAAAGGCTTTTTCCCAGCTCCTTCCATGTCGACAGTAACAAACCTTAGCCAACACACACACACACACACACACACACACACATATATATATATATATATATATATATATATATATATATATATATATATATATATATATATGTGTGTGTGTGTGTGTATTTGTTACTCTTCTCAGGTCTCAATTTCTATCATTCTATTCTGAATATCTTCCCTTTTTCTATTTCCTTCCTTCTTCAAGCATCTTATTATTACAGTACTAGCCGTTCAATCTATCACCTTTACTCGTCTGGTCAGGTAAGGCTACGCAGCTATGGTGAGAAGACGCAGAATTTCGACCCTGCCCACGAAAAATCTTCATTCCTCCTTGGTCAACAAATGACCGATAATTTTTATTCTGCCACCGAAAATATATGTTCATTTTCCTCTTCATGAGGTTTCTACTTCATCTCATTCCTTTCTCTTCTCAGACAATATTTGTCTTTTCTTTCTGAAGTGCTCTCCCATTCTCTCTTTCTCTCACTGGGGTTCAAGTTCTCTCTTTTTCCTTGTCTCGTGATATATCATTACATTTCACTCAGCATATCATCGCATCTATCAATCTTTTCATAACTCTCTCTTGCTCTCTCTCTCTCTCTCTCTCTCTCTCTCTATATATATATATATATATATATATATATATATATATATATATATATATATATATATCGAGAGGAAGAGAGCGAGCTTAGAAAGCTTTAAAAGCAGCTTTAAAAACTAAATATTAAAAAAAACTTTTTTTTCCTAGAATTTTGTCATTACAGTTACTTATTTCCTATCTGTTAATGTAATCTATGTCATTTTCTCCAGCGCTTTTTATGTTTTACATAGAATATGATATTATGGTACTATGTTTGCGTATATATAATTCTTCATCTATCTATCCACCTATCAATCTATCTATCAATCTGAAAATTCTGAGTCCTTTTTCATGTATCAACCGTCTTTACTTATCCCGTTACCACAACTCACTACTATTTCCAATATCAATCTCATACACGTAACCTTACTAGCTACCAAAGCTCTCTCTCTCTCTCTCTCTCTCTCTCTCTCTCTCTCTCTCTCTCTCTCTCTCTCTCTCTCCACCCCCGTATTTTTAAACTAACCTTATTTGCAGTCGCCATCATTAAACTCATAAATAATTACCAACTGTTGAATTGCCAATACTAACTTTTAAGTCAAATCGAAACACAAAAGAGAACAATGATAAAACACATATCTCGGGCTGTTTCATGACTGAGATAGTTGCGATATTCACACCGCTGCTAGAGATCAGTTCTCGAGACCAGGTAAAAGCCAGAATCACGAAAGCTGATTTTCAGGGGCTTGCTGTCTGGCATGCAACACAATTTTCCCACCACTTTCTCTAGTTTTGCCTTGTGCCATAATATTCAGTAAATATCGAAAACACATGCACACATATATTTATATAATATATGTATATGTATATATATATATACACGTGTGTGTGTGTGTATGTGTTGCGTGCACGAGTGCTTGTGTGTGTCTATCTATCGGCTTCTGAAAACATCAGGCTATTTAATTCGCCCCCACCCTCTGTGAATGACTTCTCTTTTTTTTTCATATTTTTTTTTTACTTATGTTATAATTAACTTTTTTAATAGAAATTTCCATCCGTACAAACCACGAACTTTTTTCTCATAAATCCATTGAATTTCTCCTCTTCCCCCTCCTCCTCCTTCCCTTCCTCTTTGTCGCCCTCCTCTCTCTCTCTTTCTCTCTCCCTCTCTGTCTTTGTTTCTGACCCTATCATTCTTTTGCCTCTCTTACTTCTCTTAATTCCTCCCCTCTCTTCGTTCAGCATGTCGTCTCGCTCTTCTCCCTCGTTCCTCTACTCTCTAATAGTTTAACCCTCTCTTTCTTTGACAGTTTTCTTCTGATATTCATTCTTTCTTTTATCCCTTTCTTTATCTTCTTCTTCTTCTTTGAAATTCTTCTCTCTCATTTATCACATCATTTTTTGAAGAAAATTTTTTTTACTTTTTTTCTTCATTTTGTATTTTTTGTGACTGGGTCTTTCTCATTTTTCATTTCTCTCTTTTTTTCCACGAGTAGATTTTTCTATCATTTTCTTTCTCTCTCCCTCTCCCTCTCTCTCTCTCTCACTCTCTCTCTCTCTCTTTCTGAGTTACTATCTTTCTCTTCTCTTCTTCGATTACATCCTCTTTATTTATCTTATTACTCTTTCACTCTCTCTAGCTCCCCCTTTTTGTGCCTATCTTTCATCTCTCTCTTCCACTTCACTTTTTCGTCATTTAATTTACTTCACTCCCTCTCTCTCTCTTTCTATCTCTCTCCTTCTTCCCTTTCACTCTCTCTTTATCTCTCTCTCAGTTTCTCCCTCTCTTTCTCCCTCTTTCTTTACGACTCCCAATCTTTCTAAACTTCCTCTTACTTTTCTTTATTTACACTTTTTTCTTTCTCTTTATCCCTCTTTCTCTTTTTCTTTCTTTTTTGTCTTTCTCCCTCTGTCTCTTTCTATTTCTCAACGAGTTCCCATTTTTCTCAACTTCTCTCTTTCCCTCTCTTTTTCTTTACTTATACCCTCCCTCTTCACAAGTGCCTGTCTTTCTCAACATCTTCCTCTTTCTTTCTTTGTTCGTCTTGTCAGTTTCTTTCATTTCTTTCTTGAAACCAATATTTAATTTCTCCCTCTTTCTTTTGCCCTCTCTCTCTCTCTCTCTCTCAGCTTTCGAACATTGCCCTGTTTCTCTATTGCCACTACATCTCTTTTCATCCTTCTTCTCGAACCCTCCCCTCTCTTTCTTCAATCCTCTTTTTTTTTTCTCACACTTACTCTCTTGTCCTCTGACTTCCTACCTGTCTTTCTCAGTCACTGTTCAAACTCCCACTCAAAATCTATTTCGCCTTACTTTGCGTCCTCTTCTGTTCAGTATCAGTCACAACCACCCACACATATTGTTTTGCAGTCTCCCGCACACATTCTATCAGCGTATCTACCTATCAGTCTCCACCCGTCTTAATAACCAACCCCGTCTGACTATCCACCCTTCGCTTGTCGGCTCCCGCTCGGCTTCATTAACACATATGCATTAAATACCAGCAAAACATTCCTATTCACACACACACACACACTCACACTGATGCGGACGTCAACACATAGATGTAACACACGCAACTTCATAAATATACAGATATATGTTTGAATACCTACGTATGTATAAAAACTATAGATGCATACGTCTACATTCACGAGTCAATTTGCTGAAGTCTCTTCCTTCTTATATTAGCGCGCGCACATACACAATACAGAACTAGCAAACAGATATATATATATATATATTTATATAGATATAATATATAGATATAATATATATATATATATACACATATATATATATACACACGTACGTGTCTGTGCGTGTGCGTGTGTGTGAACTCGAGAAACACGCACGCGTACATAGATAACTGAATATAAGGTTCTGTGTATAGTCATCATTCGTTTCTTATCAAGAATCGTATGCGAACAGACACGCGCTTTCACACACACCTATAAATGTATATAGAAAAACCAAGTTGACACTTGCCTACACACATACATACATACATACATACATACATACATACATACATACACAAACATATTCATAAAATACATTCGATCACTCTCTCCTTCACTCTCATTCTACGCCCTCAAACACACACACACACACACACACACACACACACGTGCGCGCGCGAACACACAAGCACACATACAGGTTTACCAACACACATACGACAAAGGCACATACACACGGGAGAGTTCGCCTGCCGCGTGTGTATGTGCAATTTAAAATTTTTATCTCCGCATTCTCTTCGGCGTTTTCCATTGCTTTCTTCTATTTAACTCTCTGTCAAGGATTAAGCACTATAGCAGGGTATTTCACATCGAATTCGGCGATTTGCAAAGATGACAGCCAGGTTTATTGAATCCATACCGCGAATTAAGGCGGCCATACCTCGTATCAACACGGACATTCCTATGAAACCTATAAATGCTATAAAGGGGTAAGTCTGTCGCTTTTTGGGTTTGAAAACTTCGAAAATTGAAAAGAAAAGAAAAAGGCCATCTCTGTCTAGAGACAGTTGTCTTCTCATACAGCTATTATGTGACTTTTACACACGCACACCCTTACAAAATCATAAAAGCCTGAAGTATACATATAAGCTTATTACATCTATTTGTATCCAAATGTCTATAATTTCATCTGTATTGCTTATGAGGAGTCCTCCATGTAAATGTTCACATAAATACATGCGCTTAGATACATTATATACACAGGTACATATATAGACATATATCTATCAACGAATATGCATGTTTGTACGTATATGTTTTTTATTCATTTTATCAATACCGTTATACAATTTTGAATATTAGTTTACACAAATTACTTGCATATATATATATATATATATATATATATATATATATATATATATATATATATATATATATATGTTCAATTATTTATTCCCTTAATTATATATTCATGTCTAATTTTAAAAGTATTTATGTCTGCTTTCAAAAAGTATTTGGAAATTTTTGCTGTGTTTATACGAACAGGTTAATTTCATTTGCCAGAAAAATGTTTAAGGAGATACTTTCCTCAAATAACGCTTGTTTTTATTACATGCTTAATTATGAATTTTGATATACATGTATTCGAATAAACATTGAGAATGCTTTCAATGGTGATATGAATTACAATGGCGTTTATGTGGGCCCTAAAATTTAAATCATTTGACCAGACGAGAATCAGTTATTGTATACCATTCCATTACAAGTATGTATATATATATATATATATATATATATATATATATATATATGATGCTGCGCGGGTATATATGCTGGAAAGAAAAATGCAGGAACGTTTGATTTGTCGTTGAATATGTCGAGGTCGAAATAATCTAAATCATAAAAATACTTGTCAAGCTTTTCATGAATAATGTCAAGAACAATATTGACCTTTAATATTTCGATTACATCAAACGTTATATATATATGTGTGTGTGTGAGTGTGTGTGTGTGTGTGTGGTGCATCTGAAACGCTCAACTATATATGCATTCAAGTCAGTTAAAAAGTTAAAGTATTAAATATATATATATGTGTGTGTGTGTGTGTAGATTGAAGTCAGTGTCTGACTTGGTGGCCGAGAAAGTTGAGTTACTCATCAGTGCAAATGGCCAGAGTTCGAGCGCAGGTGACGGTTAGATCTTCAAATGATGTTAAAGGTTCGATTCTCTTTTCCTGTGTATACTTCTGGCGCAGCATAATCTTTTGCTCTCTTAACCTTCCGTTTGTCTTTGTACTTGTCAAATCGAAGTAAATATGAATACGCATATCTAAGTCTCTCTCTCTATCTATCTATAGATATATATGTGTGCGTGTATGTGTGTGTGTGTGCGTGTGTATATGTGTGTGTGAGAATGTAAACTTATTTGGATGCATATGAATGGATGCGCACACGTGTGTATGTGTGTGTGTGTGTGTGTATGTGTGTGTATGTGTGTGTGTGCATGCATGTGTCAGTAAGAGTGTAATCGAAAGTCACCATTTTTACCTGAAGTTGAATATTTTAATTGATGGTTTCTTCATAAATTCATTTTGAATCCCTAGATTGTCCAACAAATATTCAAGGAAGACTGTATGCGCAACTTATCAACTTGAGTGATATTGTGAATGAATTTGAAATCTATTATTTCCCCACCTTTTCTCTTTACTAGTTCTGGTAACTGCTGCTTATTTATTTGCATATATTGCTAAATTCACGTTTCATGCGTGAGTTTTATGTAAAATATACGTGTGCGTGTATGGGCGTGCGTGCGTGAGAAATCGTGTTTCGTGGTGGGAAGGAAAGAGTCGATGTGTGTACCGCACGAGCGGCTACGGAGGATTTATACATGAGCGCCCCTGGGTGGGTGGAGAGAGGTTGGATGTTTATACGACGCTGAGACGAGCAATTGCAAGGAAATTGCTTGGAAAATTATTAAAAATATTTGCGTAAATACGTGATGCCAAAATTTATTCTTTGTTTTTGTATTTCTTAGCTAGATCGTCTAATTCCTATCTCCGAAGGCAATTTCCATGGATAGATAGATATATAGTTACTAAACTAGAAATGTGTGAATAATTATAAACTACTATGTGAGATAGAGCGAAAAACATAAATGAACGGAGAATATTGAAGTACATGCGTGCGTGTGTGAGTATGTATATATACATATATATATACATATATGCATATGAGTGTACACGTAACATACTTGGTATATTACCTCTATCGATGCAATACATCTATGGCAAGAAATACAGATATAATAGATGAGTATATGTATGTGTGCGTATGTATGTGCTTAAATACACATAGATCGTTAACGTATTATAAACGTAAAAACGTACACTTTGTTATGTATTTTTATGGATATGTGCGTAAGCGATTACACATTACTGAGTCTCAAAACAAATTTCCTGATGTGTTTGTTCATAGTGTGAGTGGTTGCGTAGATATGTATGGGTGTTTGTGTGTGTGTGTGTGTGTGTGTGTGTGCGTGTGTGTGTGTGTGTGTGTGTGCACGCGCGTGCGGGAGAGAGAGGGGGAGAACGATAGCAAATACCTGAGAGGGTTTGATGCTTTCACGGAAGAAAGAAAGAAAGAAAGAATGCAAGAAAGAAAGAATTAAAGAAGGTAGGGAGTAGAAAAAAAAAAGGAAGAAAAAAAAAGAATGGAGGAAATGAAAAAGAGGAAGAAAAAGAAAGTTGGGAAAAAGGAAGAAAGAAACAGAGAAAGAAAGAGATAAAGAAAGAAATATTGAATGATTGAAAGATAGAACGAATGAAAGGAGGAAAAAATTAAAGAAGAAAGTGAAAGTAGCAATGTTACTGATCGCTTTAGTATACCTATCGTCAGAGGTAAGAGAGGGGGACATCAAGAGTGCAGGCGGTGGGGAGGTGAATGAAAAGGACGACGACGGTGAAGGCTTGTGACTGCTACTGTTACTGTGAGTGATGCGGTGCTTGCTACTGTTGTGGCTTATAGGTAAAAGTAATCATGGTTCTAATGATTTGGGTGACGTATCTCTTCGGTACAGGTGTGCTACATAAATACTACCTGATGTACACATTACCAGAGACGTAATGGTTGCGTTGGTGCACATGAGCCAGATGTACCAAGCACACACACGCACACGTATACATATATACATAAAATTGGAATAATTAACCGTTAAATCTAGGAAGTGTTTGTTTCCATGGGTGAACACTTACAGCATTTAGGTAGTAATCATTTCCCAAAATCACCAATCAGACTGCTTGATGACTTAATATAAATAAAAACTGAGTTTTAAGATGGATTCTGTCAGAGCAAATATCATAAAAGACAAAAAAAAGAATGTAGTAAAAGAGCCGGTACGGTATTTGAACACACACACACATATATATATATATATATATATATATATATATATATATATATATATATATATATATATATATATATATATATATATATATATATCTAGAAAGCTTCAGAGCTCTAAACACTAATGATATACAAAAAAAAGTTTATGTAATTCCAGTGAATTATTTTCCAATGTGTGTTAATGTAATTCATATAATTTTCGCCAGTATTTTTTTTTCATGGTTTACACGGAATTAGATATCATAATACTATGTGTGAATTTTACTTGTTATATGTATACATATATACACGTACAAGAGTAATGGTGAAATATATTGCGAGTGCATTTTTGCTTCGAGTCATATCATAATATCAAATATATTATTTTATTACATGTGCTTTCCTCTCAAAACATATAAACCGGTGTCTGTGTATACACACATATGCGAGTGAGAACAAGTAAGGGCATATGCGAAAATCCATCAAATGAATCGCTCGCGTCTCAGTCTTTTTCTCTCAATTTTGTCGCGTGTGCGCGCGTGTGTGCGTGCATGTGTGTGTGTGTGTGTGTGTATTCATCATTATGCTGTGTCTCTTCTACGTGCAACTGAAAGAGAAAGATACGATATAAAATTATATAGGTTAATTTATAATTCAAGTAAGCACCCATTTGAACGTGCGTCTGCACATGCATGAGAGAAATAATGAGAGCGAGTAAATGTATTTGTGTGCTCATCACGAAGAGCAGTTGGGAGCTTAGTGCATTAAACATTTAATATGTGAGTGTCATTCAGCAAGTACGTATCGTTTCACCTGTCAGAGTAATTCATGAGCGAGCAAGGACTTTTACATCAAGTTTTTCTTCTCATTGTATTATGATTATTTATACGTAAGGGATTTTCTCACCGGTTTTAAATGGTGGATTTAACGGGAGATTAAGTGACAGCTAGTCTCCTCAATACTCCAGCACCCTTCTCAGTATTCAAAGCAATTTTAATAATGCTGACGTATTGGTGGTTTCGACTATTCTGCGAATTTCCAATTCTTCCGACCAATTGCAAAGCTCTTCTGGATTGTTCAAAACGGGACAATAATTATGCACATAAATGTCCCCTCCATCTTCCACAATTTATGCTATTCTCTGAAGACGTCTCCATACTTTTTTAGTTTCTCATATCCTTCGAACTTTATTCAATGGTTTGTTGGAAGAGCAATTTCTACTAATCTGACAAATTCTCTCTTATCGCCTCGGTGATCTGTTTGGAATTCCGAATTCTCAGAGAAACATTATACGTTTTATGATACAAGACAGAAAGAGTTTGTGCATATTCAACTGATTTGCATGGTAAAATCCAACTCGTTTTTACAATTCCTTGGGGTCACTTCTCCGACTCGGTCGTGTCTATTTTTCAGTCCTCCTGGGACATTTCTTTTGCATCCCGTTATATAATTGACGTCCTCATTTCTATCTGTGCATAGTTGTCATTTACTATATTCTTATTTTTGTCTATCATGGCTTTACTAAAATCGACTCTTATGAAATTGGCCGCCATTAATAGGGATTCAGTTTATATTATCATTATGATTATTTTTAAGGCGCTTGGACTTCAATTATTCCATTTAATAGATAAATCTTTTGATCACGGATTCATTCACTGACTTTTTTATTTTCCTTATTCTGGTACCCTTTTGAAAAATAAATAGCTATCTATGAAGTACAGATTTTGCGCATTTATTATCGAAGTAAGTGTATGCTCATGTATGTATTGGGGGTACGAAAATAGTTACCAGCTCTATTTTTATCCAAAACTAGATACTTGGACTTTTTTTTCCAGTATTTGTGAATCAGACATACAGATGTGCATATAGAATTGGGCAATTCTGACAGACGGACACGAGAGTGGGGCACGAGAGTGGGGCACCAGGGTGGGGCACCAGCGTGGTTCGAACTTGATACATCAGCCATATACACTTACGTTAACTTTCTAAGCATCGCGACACGACAGGGGTTACGTATATATGTATATGTAGTCATGGGTTCACGTCTACACTGATACTGACGTGTATGTAAGAACTAATATTGATGGAATATATATATATATATATATATATATATATATATATATATATATATATATATATACCCATGCAGGTAAGTCTGTAAACTGATGATGAAAAAAGTATTCATTTTACACATGAAATATTTATTTTTCAACATAATCTCTTTTTTTTTATGCATTTGATCCAACGTTTCTCCATGATTCAAATAGATCGAATTATATACAATGAACATTTGTCCAGTCTCGTGATTGATAGACTTGCTTATTTTTTAGAGACGCCATATATCATAGTTTGAGCTAAAGTAGTCAGACATATTATGCATTTTTTTTTTAAGCAGGCGCAACACAATCTTTACAACTCCTATTCACCATATTTGGTATTGTGCCAGATTCGGTAGAGCAAGTATCTATTATATATATATATATATATATATATATATATATATATATATATACATATATATATATATATATATATATATATATATATATATATATATATATATATATATATAGAGAGAGAGAGAGAGAGAGAGATAGATAGATAGATAGATATAGATAGATATGTGTATGTATTTAACTAATCCATTGATGTCACAGCATATCTACTTACAATAGATATAAATGTATCAACTCACGTTTCAGTGACTACCACAAAATATGTGCATATATGTATGCAAATGCATGCACTCACGCATATATATATATGTGCATGTGTGTGTGTGTGTGTGCGCGCATGTGTGTGTGTGTGAATATATATGCATGTCTGTTTTCATGTACAAAAATTCACTTTCATATTTTGCCCTAAACCGATAGAGCGTATGAAACCAGCTTTTGACATACCAAACTAATCTGTGGTTTTCATTTCATTCAGTTATTTCCCTGTGTGAAATTATTCAATTACGCTTATGAGTGTGTGTGTGTGTGTGTGTGTGTGTGTGTGTGTGTGTGTGTGTGCAAGTTTGTGAGTGTGTGTGTACATGTGCGTATGTGTGTGTGCATTATCCAGGACTTTTGTTGGATGGTATACATATGTGTATTAGTTCAGTTAAGTTAGTAAATGTGCTTAAAATTTGAACCGGACACTTTCAATATTGTATGCCCCCTCTCCCCCTCTCCCCTTTGTCTCCTCCCTCTCTCTCTCTCACATACGCATGCATTCTCTCCTTCTCTTTCCCCCTCTCTCTCTCTCACTCTCTCGCACACATGCACCGTCTCCCTCTCCCTCTCCTCCTTTCTTCCTGTTAGAGAGAAAAAGAGTGGGGGTTAGAGAGTGATGCTTGGGATGCAGTTCCAAGTATAGGATAACTAGCTTTATTCTTAGAACACTCTGGAAACATGTACCTACTGCCAAGGTGGGCTTTACCCAAACGTTGAGCACCATCTCTATAAACCTTTCACACTTCATAATCATTATCTACTTAATTGAATTGATTTTCATCTTTTCTCCTTTCTCCTCTTCCTGCTGCCCTTTTACTCCTTCTTTATCTTGGTAGTAGTAGTAGTAGTAGTAGTAGTAGTAGTAGTAGTAGTAATGGTTTCGTGGTGGTATTAGTAATAATGATAGTGGAAGTTGGAGTATTTCCCTTTCTCCATCATAAATGTACCTTTTTAATAATTATAATAATAATGATAATAATAATGATAATAATGATAATAATAATGATAATAATAATATTTCGCTTGTCATTCTCCTTCTTCTCCTCTTCTTTCTCCTGATCATGATGAACACTTTACAATTTAATGTAATTTTAAATGTCTTCCTTATTTTAAATGTATTTATCTTATTACACCAAGTAACACCAATCTCCTCAGATCTGCAACACCTTTTTCAACAACGATATTTATCCAAGCTCACCGCTATTTTCAATAAGGTCATTACCGCTGAGACTAATGATGATACAATGGTTATTACTTGTATCATCCATTTCTTATTTTTGTCATTAAGATTATTATAAGCATGTTTCATTTTCAGTTGCCGTTATCAATGGCCACCTAACACATAGTTACTACGATGATTTTAACCTGTTGCTTCCATTAGAATTATGCCATCATTCATACGAACATTATGAACTGTGTGTATGACATGATGCATACTAACTTGGGTTGGGAAGTATAATTTGTAATTTATCTTATACAAACATACACACATATACACATATATGTATATGCGTGTGTGCGTGTGTCTGTGAGAGAGTATACACCTTTCATTGAAACTAACGGACAAGGAGAATCTTTTAAATTTTTTACTAATCTTTTCTTTTGTTTCCGTACAAGTGAATGGATGTTTCAACATACACACACACACACACAAGCACACGCACGCACATATGCAAACGCACACATATGCATTCATGCACGCGCACAAACACACACTTACACTCACACATGCTCACTTACACACACACACACACACACACACATATATTTGTATATGTTTCGTCCTCCTAAATATATGTATAGCTTTTCTAGCCCCCAAAATGGTGATAAGGATATGTTAGTCCAGGTCGTTGAAGGTTGCGATCGTTGGAGACATAGGAAATTAGGCTGCTAGGGTGAGTTGTCTCTGTGACGTCACGAGATCAAACAAATTTAATTTACGTTTTTCTGTTCGTGAAAGCGAAAAAGCAGCGTAAAGTGAATTGTCAGAAATAGTAGGTGCGTGTATATATATACATATATATATATATATATATATATATATATATATATATATATATATATATATATATATGTATATATATATATATTTGAAGAGAGAGGGGGGAGAGAGAAGAAAAGGAAGAGACAAACGAATTGAAAGAGAAAGAGAAAGAAAGAAAAGGGCAAATTTCTACCTTGAACTTCAAGAATGAAAGTGTCGACCTGCCCTCTTTGAAATGTCTTCTATTCAAGTCTCTGGATCTATTTCAATTATAAACGTATTCGTCGTTTTTCTATAGCCTTTAAAATTATCAACATTTATTAAGCTTATATTTGTCGTGATAATGAATAAGAGGAAACAATGCCGGGAGGATCGTGTTGCACAAATATTTGTGGACTCGTCTGGCCCGTCTTTGAGATGAGCATTCGAAATCGTCTCCTACCAGGAAAGCAGATTTTAAGTTCGAATTAGAGCCACTCTTTTTTTGTTGCGAACAACTACGTCAGTTCGTTTTACAGATCTTAACATATATTTCTTTTTTCCTATTCAATTTCATACTTTTTTTTCACATTATACCATGATACTGTGTTTGAATCACAAATGACAACGCTGAGTCGACTTTTGCTTTTTTTATGTTCTTAATATTTCAACAAGGACTTTTGTTCGTATACAATATTAACAACGAGGACATTACGATATGACCACTTTATCTTTCCAATATAATTATTCTGATGGTCATACCATGGGGACGAAGGAGTAAATCTCCGCAAATCTCCAATTCTCTACCCTCTCGTTGCTGATCTCAAAAGCCATTCCCCACCCCTCTTCATCTTCTTAATTAGGATTTACATCTTCACACCAACAGAGATCAAATGACGATTCCATGAAAGTTTTTCCATTTCTTCTTTCTTTTCTACTTTTCCTCCCTCTTCTTTTTCTTCTTCCTCTTTTCCCATTCTCCTTCCTTTTACTTTTTTCTCCGTTTCATTTTCTTCTCTCACTTCTTCGTCTTTTTCTTCCCGACGTCTTGAAGAATGTCGATGGAGGTCAAGTGAAAGTTATCCTTAGAGACCCAATACTTCATTTAATATTTTGAGGATACTTAAAAATAAAATTTTCAACATCTTTATCCCAGTCCAACTAAATCTAGTTACAAATAATGTTGGTTTCAGTAATTCTCACAGCTTCATGTAATGTTTCTACTTCTGTTTTGGATAACTATTTTTATAATACGTTGATAATTTCAACAAGGGTTCACACACCAAAGAACGTATCTTGAATAACTTATTATTATTATTATTATTATTATTATTATTATTATTACTATTATTATTATTACTACTACTACTACTACTACTACTACTACTACTACTACATGCATTTGCATGTTAACAAAAGATGTCTGGTGCTCAAACTTGGTCATCGTGCAACAGCAAGTCTAATCAAAATTTCAGCTATTTTTTCAGTATCCTTACAGACCTCAGCACTTCCATGTTCTGGATAGACGCGATTCTTCCCCCGAATTTCAATTCTCCCGATTCTGATTCTTGTGTTTTTTGGCACAGTTCCAAATGCAGTCATTTAATATAGGCACAACGCTAACCTTCGTGTCACACATCTCCATCAGTTCTCAGCTTAAGTCCTATTACTTTTCCGCTTCTTTTTAAATGTTACTTTGTCTTCATTCAGTGGTCTGCTGGCACAACTACGTCAACAGTCAAACAAACTGTTCTCAACTAACTTTCTTCTCTTTTTTCACTACTGTTAGTATATGCACTCATTGAGTTTTCACATTAGTAGTAACTGGTGACTTCGACGAAAGATCAAATGACAAAAAGTTTTCTCAGTTCTCCAGAACTCTCTACAATATTTGAACTTATTTCAGTAATACTGTTATCTGGGTACTTTCTATTCTTCTTTATTGGGTTTTCACATCAGTAGTAACTGATCTGTTTCAGGAGAGATTATGCGACAGCAAGCCTCTTGAATATTCCAGCACTCTTTTCTCACTATTCTTGTTGATTTCAATAGTGCTGTTATCTTCTAGCTCTTCCTTAGATTTCAAAACCACCCGATCATTTGCAAAGCTCTTCGGGATAGTTCGAGGCGCGCTACAAAAAACTGTCTCCTTCCCGTTCCAAAATTCTTTTCAGTTCACTAACAAAGTTCAGATATTTTTCCTGCTTTCAGTCTCTTTTAATTTCATATTTTGATCTGTTGGGACAATATCTACTATGTGAAAAGTTTTTTTCTTTTACTTCACTATGAGCAAATCTGATATGGTCTAGATTTGGTGTACCTAACAAAAGAATTTTTTTTTTCAAAATTCTAGCAATAACGCTCCTCTGTTGGATTGTTTCAATTGTTCAACACTCCGGCTATTGAAATTTTCATTTGCATATTTCAAAATTATCATAGAGAGAGGGAAAATGAGGGAAGAATAAAAAGATAGAGAAAGTAAGAGGGAGTGTTCTGTGTGGGTTTAACTGAAAAAAAACAATTGGCTTGAGTTCAGAGTACAGTGGAAATTCGTCAAATTATCCCAACGAGGTATTTTCTCTAAAAGCTATTCAGAAATATTATACATTTCTTTCAATAGCTGCATTTGTCATAAAAACAAAATGAAAACGAAAAGGGGTGAAATTTGAAAGGGTTCTATTTCGTTTTCAAGTCTAGAATCATGTGATTTGTTTCGATTTTTTCATTGGCTGATTTTTGCAAGTTTTTGATTTGTTCTAAAATCACTGAGTGGGTGGTCACGCGTTCTTTTGTTTTTAATATTGATTTATACAAATGAGCTTCTGTCTACTTGTGTATGCGTGCTTGTCTCAAATGTACAGTATTGCAGCGACCGGGTATGAGTTCGTGCGCGTATACTCTAATATACAAGTGCGTGGGTGTAAGAATTGAGCATGTGACTGCCAGATAGATTGCTAGGAATACTCTTGACAGGTGCAGCAGCGGATGTGCATATATTAAAAGACAAATCAATGAAGAATTACTTCTCTTCATACTTGCACTTAATAAAGATCACGCCTATAATTTGGCAAAAAATATTTGCTTATCTATATCTATATAACTATAAAAAAAAAAGAACTTTCGGAACGCGGAACGGCATCAAGTGAAGAAAAATCATCATTATTTCATATAGGGGAAATTAGCGTTCCTAGACCCAAAGTAGTGACAATGATATGTTTTACCGAGTCTTCTGAAGCTGGGATCTACAGGAAAGATGCAGGGGTTTTGTTCCCTCGTTGCCAAGTACTGCCTAGCAAGCTACTTTGGTGAACAAATGATAAAATGATGGGTTTTACCAACACTAAGTACTACATATATCTGGCTTTGTACCAGACAAAGCTAAGCATAGAAAAACTTTTACATATATACATGCTTACGTACCTGAGGTAGATGTGGTACTCTGAGAGAGATAAAAAAAAATAATGGTCGATTCATAGGGGGCAATGTATGAAAAGGTTAGAATAAATCAATTTTATTCTCTAAGCAGTTATGTAAGTTCGCAAGCTAATTCATAACTACAACAAATAGCATTTCTAGGAAAGAAATACAGAAATTTGAAATAAGTGATACCCTGATTATATTCACATGTATGCATATAACACACAATGTGCACGATTTTACATAGATATTTAGTATAGTCCAGCAAAGGGTCACAGAAGGTGACGGATAAAGATTGGGAATCGAAGTACCCCTTGATGACGTTTCTGCATACAAATTTATACATGCCAGTGAGTGTATAATAGGGAAAGAGTCAAATCATCCGGTGCAATACGTATTTGAATGAACGTAAAAAGCAACTAACTGCAAAATAGATCAGATACCTGTTAGCATAAAACAACCGGAGTCGTTTTCTCTTGGCCCCTATCAAAAGTTAACGTCTATAAGTATGGAAGCCTTAAAGAGAAAACATAGTTTACGTTATCTTACAAAAATGATGAACCCCTTCAGAGCTAACCCCTTTGAGCTTGGGTGCTCCTAAGGGAGTCTCTTTTGCGATGAAAGTTTAAGCACGTTTTTTCTCTAATTATTCATTCCACTGCATGTGCTCGGAAGTTCTTTGTAAACTCCTGGTTTTATTCCAGAAACCTCCCAGTGTTTTGAATTGTGTGCTCAGCCTCTCATTATGTTTTAATCGGCTGCTAGCATTTAAAGAACCAAAACGAACCCTGACGTCATAACCTCCCAACTGCCGATTGCGTGGAGTTTCATAACTTTAATTTCGCAATACATGATCCCAGATATATGTAAATTTCATACATAATGACACTATTAATGAAACGTTAAATTGATTAATGTAGAATACTGTTATGATCATTGTACCTCGTGAAATATCCAACATTTGTAAGAGAAATTAGCGATAAATCTATGCAACTCACCTGTTGATAACTGAAAGGACCATTGCAGTAAATCAAAATATCATGTATTCTTATCACGCACTAATACTATATGTCGTGTAATAAACAAAAATGTAGTTGCTGCATGAACTTCTGGTACAACATAAGTACCTCATGAAACGTCTGCAGGGAATTTTACAATCGTTTAGTACAGTGGTTTCCTGCCTTTTTTGTCCATTTATCCTTTTAAACGTATTCCAGAATGATGTTATCCCCATCCAAGATTTTCTGTCTGAAAAAGTGCATTCAAAACAATATGCATACAATATTGAAAGTCTTTACATTTCCATATTAGCGTATATACATTTACTTCGATTTTTCTAAAACGAAAAAGAATTTTGACAATACCAAGTTTCCTTATAGTCTAATATTGCAACAGTTTGAATCTGCTAATTTATAGTTCTAACTCTTCCCCGAAAGCCTGGTATCCCTTCCTCTCAGATGTCGAATCCTCTTTGTTGGGGAATTCCCATCCACCAGGTTGAGAACATCTGGGCGAGTAGTTGGCTACTATCAATTACATATTACGAAGGCAAGTTGCTTCTCCAGTTTATTTAAATGATGTTACTTTATGCCTATTGGATCGCCAAGAATAACTAAGAGATTTTTTTTCGATTAGGAATGCAGTAAGAAGTTATTATCTGGAAAGAAAGGAGGTACAACTCGAGAAAAAGAATCGCCAAAGAGTCAAAGATATTGAATCTTACTTCTCATTCGGTTAGCACATGACATAAGCTACCTTCAGAGCAGCAAATGACAACGGTACCCAGGCCATTGTACCTTGTACCTGCTTTAGACCTGGGGACTGCTGTGGCTGCATGAGAAGTGGAGCATCTTTTTTGTCTTCTTTTCGTTCCTGGATAACAAGTATTTTCTATTTGAGTACATATGACGAGCATAGAAAATGGCTATTATTCCCCCCAAACCTTGCCTTCATGATCAAAACATTGATACATAGCAATTTACCTATTTTGCCTCAGACATCTCAGGGAAACCAGCCGAAGGCTGCTTACTCCTTGTCAAGTGTTTTGACAAAATGTTTCACTGATTTCATATGCAGCTGTGGCCTCAATACTTTTCGAAGGTAACCAAGTGGCTCCCATGTGAGTTATTCCCCCAGGATATTCCAGACTTTGAATGCTGCAACTAAGAAACGTGATGGGAAATCATAATTTGAGATCTGGCTCGTAAATGTGAATTACATTACAATCGTAAATCTTCAAAAATTACTCACTCTGAAATCTTTTCCAATCACTTCTGCTTAACATTAGTGTAAATATATATATATATATATATATATATATATATATATATATATATATATTAATCTACATTCATATGTTCATGCTTTTTCTGAAGGAAAGATTTCTTAAATAATGAATAAAAAATATGAGCTTTGAAGGTAATAATTACCACTTTCTTTACTTTCTTTACCTATAAGCAATAATGAAATAACTCTAACTACCCAGGAATGAAAATTGCATCGATACAGTGCGCTTATGCGTAATTATTAATACACATATAGGATATCCACCAGATTCATAAATGGTTTGTTAAATACCTCTAACACCGGATGCTGTACGTTCTCTTATTGTGTTGGGTATTTGCCAGACCTCAAAGACTTTTGAAAGTTTATCAAAAGATAAAGCTGAAAGTCATTTCAGTGCTACTCGTTGTATTACCTGCGCCAGTTGCCTGCCTGAATCAGCGACACTCACATAAACCAGCATTTCCTTACCAGCAACAGACAATTGTGAGTCTATGTGTTCACAGTACCCCATTCTTTTTTTCCTGCATACTTTGTAGTAATATAAAATCCGTGGTCCCTTGGATTGCTTTTTGTATTGTCAGTTTGCTTGTTGCTTTGTTGGTATATGTGTTACTTTACTACGTTCAGATTGAAAGTAATTTCTGACGTAGGCGTTAATAAAATCTTGGCCGTTATCCCAAGAGTTAGACGAATAGCTAATATCTCTATATCATAACCTTATTCTCTTAATAAGTCTTCCATTGGTTCCTAACCGCAGACAATCGCCTTCTTCCTGATTTTCAATGCACAACATAAATACTGACTGCTGAGATTTGCTGAAACAAATCGCGGTTCATGAAAAAATCCAATGGTTAAAGCATTGAATTTCCCTACTTGAGTATTGATATTACGTTCGTGTCTTTGATTCATTCATAATCTGGTAAACGATCTTCATTTACTTGCAAAGATCAACAATCATCAGCAGTAACACGGTGAATGTACGGTGAAAATTTTCACGTTTACTTGCTTTCTGCGTATGCTCTCTTAATGTTTGATTTATCACTATGTATATAACCATTAGAAACAGTTCAAATTCCAACAATTTGCCTAATGATCCTAACCCATGATATCATAACTAGTCTAAACATATATATCATCGTCACTTTTGTGCAAATATCTGTTCACCTGATATGAAATACCAATACAGACCGATATATATATATATATATATATATATATATATATATATATATATATATATATATATATATATATATAGATAGATAGATAGATAGATAGATAGAGAGAGAGAGAGTCAGGAAAGTCTGGAAAGTCTAGAAAGCTTTAACAGTTTTAAAGACTAAACATATTTTAAAAACTCTTTGGGGGAGTGGGCATCAGTAGTTTACCATGACAAATTGTTTCTTCTAACTCTAGATTTAACTTTTCACGTCGTACTTCATTTCGCTTCGATCAATATTGTAACTTTTTTCATATATATATATATATATATATATATATATATATATATATATATATATATATATATATATATATATATATATATATATATATATACCAAACGACATTCCAGTCGGTAGTAACATCTAAATCGGTGATTCCATTAATATACTTGGACATTCATTACTTGGCATTCTGTTTTCAATCTCCCATCAACTGCCTATCTGTCCTATAGATGGATTGGGGCAAAATATTTTCCTCTTCCCCTGGTTCTAGTCAATTCAATGATCTTTCAAAGTGACAAGAACGAAATCCATCTATTTTGGTTACCTAATTCACCTAATATTAATACAAAAATATGCATTACTCATTTACTCTCTCTCTCACCCTTTCTCTATCCTTATCTCACTCTCTATCTCTCTTTTCGTCTATCTCCATATATTAGATGTATAAGTGAAAGGGGTGTGTTTGTCTCTCATGCAATAAAAGTACCTAAATATTGGTGCAGCCCAGCCAAATTGGGTACGCCTTGTTAATAGACCTGGGGGATGGGTGTTGTAATAAAAAATTATGAGGAAAATAGATTTTTGCGAGTTTTAGAGAAAGGGTTTTATTTACTATGTGTGTACTATAATACCAAAGCAGGAACTTTCTTTTCATCCATATACATATTTTCTTATTTAATATGTTTATACATACATTTTTGATGGGTCTAAAGTTAGGAAAACTACCTCCCTTAAAAGGTCATAGGCGTATGGGTACCTTTTCCTCCTTGCAAAGGGTGACAATAATGGTGTATTTTTTGCTTTTTCCATCTCTTCTCTCTCTCTCTCTCTCTCTCTCTCTATATATATATATATATATATATATATATATATATATATATATATATATATATATTGAACTATAGAAACGTGCAGTCCAACCATATTTGTCGTACAAGACATAGGGGAAGTTTTTGAAAAAAATAGACTTTCACACAGTAGAATCTTTGCTCTCGAAAAGTGTCAAAAATGAAGGAAAATTTTTCCCCTTCAGAAGAGTTAATCAAGAAACAAGAGTTTTGATCCCTTTTTAGTGGTCAAAAGAGAGGTTTGAACTCATCACACTCGCCAATTGGTCTCTAGAGCAAACTCACCAAGTCATCATCATCAGTCTTTAATCGACCGTCGTTGAACTTGGACCTCCCCCAGGGTTCGCCACATCTCCTATTGTTCTCTGATTTTGTCCAGTTCATCCCCCCATCTTGTATTTTACCAGCTGTGGTTACACATGTGATCTCTGGTGATCCATGTTGTGAGTCGTGATGTCCATCGGTTGTTTGTCATTCTTGCAACATGACCAGCCCATTGCTATTTGATATTTCCTCTAATAGGTTCTATAATGTCTCGGCCAACTGTTTTCTCCTTGATATACTGTGCTGTCTTGTGATCTCTCTATGTAAGGATGAGCATAATTCTCTCATGTGCGTGTTGCATGCTCCTGTTTGCAGGTTTGTCTCTTGGTTAGGTTCCATGTTTCGGCTCCATAAGTGACTATCG
The DNA here is from genome assembly GCA_963457665.1 of Thysanoteuthis rhombus. Classification (NCBI taxonomy): domain Eukaryota; kingdom Metazoa; phylum Mollusca; class Cephalopoda; order Oegopsida; family Thysanoteuthidae; genus Thysanoteuthis; species Thysanoteuthis major. Next base: position 70,944,338 of record OY735201.1, on the reverse strand, counting down.
GACGGATGTATTGGTTGTATACTCTTCCTTTTAGGATTAATAGGATCTACTGGTTTTTGAAGTTTGAGCTTGCTCTGCCGAAAACTTCCCCTCAAATATTTACGAAGTTAGATAGGTCTACAATTGTGAAGCACCCGATAAGCATTGGACTAGCTAGAGAACTAATCTTTGAGACTAGGCTAAGGCAGGCACCAAGTGAGCATCAAAGTCACTGCTACTGTAAAAGTCATTGACTAAGCTTAGATTAATTCTGGTACAAAGGCACACGTACAGGGCATTCAGTGAGGACAGCTCACTACTTACAAGTAATGATCAGCGAGATCACCTTGCTAACGATTACACCACAATTAGGCACCCCTACTGTATATATAGAGGTACGTAGGTAGATAATTAAAACTCCATTGCGCTAGCTAGGCGTTTATTTTGCGTACGTGGAATGTGGAAAGCCCTCCCAAAATATTCGTTCGTCAAACTAATCCTTCCATTCATGTACTTGACTGCTTTGGTGTGAAGATAAGGTTTAGCAAACTTGTATTGAAGATCAGTACACTACTGTGGTTGGTGTAGTTTGGATGCCCCACGATTTTTGGCTTCTGTTATAGTAAAGTTAAGCTTAGGAAATCCGTATGCTTGCGCGCTTGGGCGTGTGTTTCTCAATCTCTCGATTAACATACATCTCCCCTTCACACTCTCTTCAAAATTAGCGATAAGAAACATTGTAAACTTCATCTGAGAAAATCAAACGGTACTTCTGCAAAGACTTTGGCTTTAATCAAACAATTAAAGGCATTTTTTTTAAATGTATTTCTTTCCTATCCAACCCCAGAACAAGAAATTCCAAATAATAAGGAAGGAATAAAAGTGATTTTTCTTGTTTTTTCCCCAAACATGGCATAAATCAAAAATCGATGAGAATATTCAGGAAAAACTGGAAGCACTGTATGACGTACAAATACGTCATAACCTAAAAGAATAAACAACACACAGGTCGGATTAGTTACTCAGTAGAAACAGTCACGTGAATAATGACTTTTGGTCACATGTCGTGTTGGGGGTGATCAATTAAGAAATTGGGAGACGGGGTGATATATATATATATATATATATATATATATATATATATATATATATTCACAAGTATGTACGGATTGAAGACCTTATAGCCGGAACAGCACATCGTGGCTTTATAAGTGCACACCGGACCATCCATTTGTAGAGCTTTTTTTTCGATCACCCGTTCACTACATACCGGGAGCAGTCCTGTGTTCTCTCACTTCTTATTTCAGCACTATACCACCGGGGATGGGTTGTCAACAGTTTTCCACAGGGCATACAGTTTTTCCTTTCCTTTCGTTGTGGTCTCTATACCCAATACTACCAGCAGCAAAGATGTCGGCCAATTTTGACGATGACTCTGTCGTAAGAGGCACCTGATGACGTCAGTGTTGTTCAGTTCTGGAGGATTTGCGCATAATGAATCGGAAAATAATAAGAAACGTCGCAAATACGCTGGCTAAAAGTCAAATGAAAGCAATTGAATCGTAAGGTCAAGAATATAAAGCTCATGATGAAATAAGTTACTTCGTGATTAACGAGTAATTGTTTTAATCAGCTTTTGGAGGTAAGCTGATAAAGAGTCAACCAGAAAAAAAAAGAAAAGAAAAAATTGTTTTAAAAACATTGTTATTAGGACGATTGTATGACAGAATTTAGTGTGGAAATACTTCCATATTATCCAGACACGATAATAAAGATGTATACACATGCATACATACTATAGGAGTGAACAAATAAGAACTGACTCGGATTTCTCAGCTGCCGGAAACAGTCCTAGTATATTTTCAAGTTTTCCGAAAAGTGTGGTATACTACTCTGTGTGTGTGTGTGTGTGTGTGTGTGTGTGTGTGTGTGTGTGTGTGTGTGTGTGTGCCATTGGTTCTGCCAAAAGAATGTTGCACACACATACGTGCACATACGACTTGATCAAGAGGCAGGCGATATCTATCTATTTATCTATGTATATATATTTAATTTACTTACTGAAATACCTGGTGTTGTCCGTTTTCTTATATTCCTAAAATAAACGCAGTTATATGAGTTAGCTTTTTTATTGCTTCAACTAATTTGCTTATGAAATGTCCGACGGAATTCGTACCAAGAAAAGTTTTGCATGACATTTTCATATTGAGTTTGCATCGTATCGAAATTTGACGAAATAGAGCCCCACATTCAATCATTGCCTCCATCTTGTACGCATTGACCTGGGTGTCTCCCTTTATTTCTCCTTCTCATCTGCATCTTCAAGGCGAAAGACCAACTGCACTAATTGACTGTCAGAAGCCTGCCAGTTCCGAAGAATGAACCATCAGAAGGTTGCTTATAGATCTTCATTCCACTATTAATTCTACCCACACTCAGTTTTTTATTAGTTAGTCTAAAAAGGGTTCTTTAACGTCTGCAGCCGCAGACACACTCACTCCTGCTATTCATAACACCCATAGCATAATATATTAGAATTTTGCTTCTTCGAAGAGTCATAAACAGAAATCGAAAATATTGGGTATAATTTGAAACTTTATTCACTAAAACTTCCGAAATTCATGTGAAAAGGTCCCAGTATCAATTGTGGTTCTCTCTTGTGATCTATGCTTGTTGTATTTCTGCCTTGCTCTAAATGGAATAGGCTTCTGCTGAAAAGATAATAATTTTCATCAAGTTATTTCGTAATATTGTTTTACGGGAACAAATTCAAAATGATTTTAAATCAGAAGATTTTGAAAGTAATATTTTTTTAAAACTTAATTAGTCTAAACGCTTCCGTTTTGGGTTTGTTTTTTTTTTCAGAAATGTATCTTTCCTTTAAACTTTTTTTCTGAAAAACTGGTTTTGTCGGTATTCTCTTTCAGCAAAATATGGATTCAAAAACAATTGTCTTTACTAAAAACGGTTTTGTTTTTCTTATTTCAAGAAAAGATGTGTATTTACAATGAAATATTACAAACAGAAAAAAAGGTTTTTTTCCGTAAATTTTTTATTCTTCAAAGTCCTCCAAATATTTCACAAAATAAAGTAAAAGTACAATTATAGTATGAAATACATTACTAACAACAATGACGTTGAGAAACGACAAAAAAACTCACAAAAAATAGGACAGACTGGGTCGTACGGAGAGGAATCACTTAGAGTTGGGGATCTCAAAGTGGAGCTAATATCAGGACTATAATAATTTTACTAAAATAATTTCTCCAAATATTACCTGTTAATTTGGTATCTGTCTGGTCAGAGTGCTATTTGCACCCATTCTAGGAACAAATACTTCCATAAACATACAACAAATTCTCCAAAAACTCAACGTACATGACACAACTTGAAAAAGGTTACAAATCCTTGAAGCACTCTGTAATCAGATCGAGAGTTCCAAAACTCAACAAGACTTCCTAAGATTCAAGAAATCTATTCAAAAAACTGACATCCATTCGGCCCAGTGGAGAATTTCTTTTGCTTGTCAATCCGTTGTGAATTCATCACAACCCCAACCCCGCTGGTAAACAGAGTACATAATCCGAAAAAAAAAATTACAACCACAGTTCTCCCTCAGACTTGATAATGGCCAGGTTTAAGCCAACCTTGAGGTATATTATTGATATCCATATTTCCAGAATTAAACCGATTGGACCAATGCCGAACAGTGTGCATAGTAATAGTATTAGTAGTAATAGTAGTAGTAGTGTTCAATCCGAATACTTTTTTAATGTTATCAGTAGCTTGAGCCGCATTATGTCCAAATTGGAAATTGTACTTTAAGATTAGTCTGACTTTGTGGGTTGACACCATCGCTGTTAAGAACTCAAAAGCCTTCAGTAATGAGGAATTATATCTCTATTCACATTGAATATATAGAAAAAATGCAATTACATTTGTAAATCTTTTGATTGTAGCATTATCCTCTATAATGTAAAAAAATGTCATTTGTATCAACCGAATAATTCTGACTGCAGATAAAAAATATTGCAGTGAGGTAGTAGTTGAATCATTGTATGGCAAAATGTTCCATGTCATTTATTCCGCAATCAGCCATTCATATTTAAGGTCAAATGATAATGTGAAGAAAAGAGAGAAAATCAGTGAATCTTGAAACTCGGCAAATAGCAGCAAAGTCAAGGCTAAACTTATCGAGAAAAAAAATACTATATATACATACAGGCGACTGCAGGTGTGTGTGTGTGTGTGTGTGAGTGTGTTTGTGCGTGTTAGGAAGGGAGAAAAAGAGAGCAGTTTGCAGCGTTGAGTCTTTTATAACTGAAATTCTTGCTTCATTTCTCACAGTCGTTGTCTAAAGAGTCAGACATTATAAAAGATTGGAATTTTTCAACATTGCTCTTTCATAATATAGAATTCTTTTGTTGTCTATAAACTACATACAACTAAAATATACATAAATTTGATCATGTATATATGTATGTGTGTGTTTTTAGAAGCAGCTCTAGTAGCAATCAATAAAAGTAGAGAGTTAACTCTCTAGCGTCGACCTTTTTATTTTTATCTGATGAATTATTGTAAAACAGCTCAATTCAAACTAGGGGGTTTAGACCCCTCTGGAGGTTGCGTAAAGATTATTGGTTTTTGCAGGAATAATAGGATCAATTATATAACTATGTTTTTTCTTAATCTATTTACAGATATTTACCCCTATTGGTGCTTTTTGTAAAATGACTGTCATTCAATATTTTCATGAATACGAAATTTTGTTTCTCTTTCTCTTTCCTTGATAAACAGTAAGAGCCCTAATCATTATTTTGGATTAGTTTTTTTTCGGGGGTTGGGCTTAATTTGTTTATATTTTCAATAAGATTACGACTGAAAACTAATTGTATTAGTGCATACTGCATTCATAACAATGAGCAAGTGGTCGCGAAAACATTTGTCTCATCAGTTACGAATAGAAAAATGTTTGAGAAGCCCACTTCATCCTTTGTAATTTATTTTTTACAATTATTTACCATTTTCAGTTAATTTTTAGGTTATGATTCCTTTTACAAGTAAAAGCAAAAAACACAAAAAATTATTTCTTTTTTGTTTGTTTTTTTCGTGCTTTCAATCAATTATACTTCTATTACACTTGGATAATGTCAGTTGTTAAGAGAAGATTGTTTGGTTCTGAGGTTCTATTTAGGATATAACCGATGCAGGAGATTTACTTTCTATCCGAAATCATTTCCAAAAAAACACAGAACTTTTTTTTTTCTCTAAACATATTGAAAACTTGAAAAATCACTCAGATAATCTATTCCACATCGGTTGCAACGCAAATGCTTCAAAGCCGTACTTTCATTTAACTGAGGTAAATAAGGGTAAAGGTCTGCATTGTAATGAGAACGTGTACAGAAAAAACTAAACTGTAACATTCTAAAATGTAACGGATGTTTTATTGATTGTAAACGTAAAAAATTACTAAAGATCAAATACAAATCAAATTTCACTCAGTTTACCGGTTTTAGTGGTTAAACAAATCTTGAACTTTTAAAATTACAACAGAGGGACTGAATCTACAACATTCTGTAAACAGTAAAGATCAGAATTAAAGAGTACGCTCTTGGCGTAAATAATCCCTCTTGCATGTTGTGTACGAATAAATATATAGAAGAACATTATTGTCACTGATATATATATATATATATATATATATATATATATATATATAGCTGATGGGTGTTATTTTATATTTATCAAAATATATATATTCAGATTGATATTCCGATTCTTCGACCATTTCTACTGCAGTAAGAGCTTTTCACTTAAACAACTACCTCAGCAGTAAGGTAGTCATGGGACAGTGGTTCATGCACCAGCTCACTCATGAAATTCTTTCTTCAACCACCTTCAACCGTCAACCAGTGTGATATGCTAGTGACGAAATACTTTTAACATATCGGGCAAAGGGGAAAGAGCATCAAGAAGTGGGTTCCTGCCTTTCCCAAGGGCAACTATGTGAAGTTATCAGTGTCTTGTTAGGAACTCATCAGAAACTGTCACGTGACCAACGTTTTTCGGCAGCATGCTGTATTGGGGGTGATCAATTGAAAAAAGATGATAGATGAATAAATTGCTTCTCACGACTTCAGTAGTGCGGTAATCACTAAAAAGTGCCAATTTATTTGAAAAAAAATAGTATGAACAAACTAAGGTACCAATTTATCATAAACTCATATTGTAAATTACAACCACACCACTAAAAATGTATTTGGGAGGGTAAATTTTTACAAAATTTTTTTCTTGTCAATGAAGAGTAAATGTATGTTTTTAAAAGCCATCTAGCTCTATTGGTGCTTCTTGCATGTGCGACACATAGGTAGGCAGACAGACAGGCAACTAGATGGACAGACAGACAGACAGACAGACAAACCGGTTTGAAACCTAAACTCTGTTGATGTTGACAGTTTTAACCGATGGTTTTCAATTGCATCAGTAGAAATTCCTGGTTTCCCGATTCCGTCCTACAAATTAATAACCATAACACACCTCTTTCCACGCCGTCATTCTACGGTCGTTAGTAAGCAAAATAAGGAATGGAAGGAGACTAATCTTTATTTCTCCATAACGATCGTTGAACGACAGTTTGACAGTAATGACAAAAAACAAATAAAACTAATTCAAAAGAAATTATTACATGTGAATGATCACTTATCTGAAATTTTTGGGACCAAACACGCTTTCGAATTTTGAATTTTTCGGATTTCTGAGTGGTAAGACCTTGGGGAAGGCGTGAATCAAACATATCCAATAGATCTGGTCAGGGATTACAACCCTGCTAGTACCGCCAGAATCATTAAAACCTGCCCTGTGTCATAGAAAGAGGAATTTGATATTACCCAGTTATTCCTATATCATTGAGAAATGCAATAAAAGATGCAGTAAAATACCCCTATCTATGAGGCCATAAGAAAATGTTCAGATTTTGATACCTGCCTTAAGGAGTAGGCATCGAGTATGTTGACTTTCGATTTAGGGTAGGCAGTACCAATACTCAGTAGCTGCTGTTGCATCGTTTATTGGACTAAACAATGAATTTAATTGCTCTAAAACCAGATCTCTCTTGTTTACAAGTAATAACTGAGGGTGGTATATATCTCATAAGTAAAGCAAAAGTGCTTCAGCACTTTATAACGTAGACGAATTTAAAGTTAACAAAACTATTATTTATTAATAGTTAATTTTCTTTGATATTTAGTCTTTAGACCTTGACGTACACGAGTATATATGGTATTTGCCTTCCCTTCGAACTCCTGCATTAATACATGCCCTTTACAATATCTATTTACAATAAAAACAATCCAAAAAAACACAAATCCAGAGGAGTTTACGACCCATGGCAGGTGGTGTCTAAGATATCAGAGAGAATATGGTATTCATTATTACACTAAAACCTCGTATTTAACAGGGTTGCAACCTTGGCGAGGATTGTTGTATAGCAGGTCGCATTTATTATTGAAGCTGTCGTGGAATAATTTATGAGCTTATATTTTGATCGCACTACACACGCAAGGAGGTTAAGGACAAAGATGTTGACAAATACCGATCCCGAAGTGTTGGTCAGGACTGAAGGACAAAAGACTAGTCTAGAGTCATTGGTTTCCAAATAAGAGAAAATAGTTGCAAATGGTTTTAAATATTTAGCAATCTTTGGGTCAGCAAGATTAGGTCAGTTTTTAGCTGTTCACAAACTTTCACCGTTGTTAACCGCCGAGGTCTCTTGTAGCATCCTTTAAATATACTGTTATCTATCAGGAGTTACGTATTCAAGATGTATAGGTTGTCCTCTCATCATAAAATAGCTACATACACACTTCATCAAATGAAATATTTGGTGCTATCATATCCCATCTGTATGTTTATATTAGCATTGTATTGAATAGAAGCAAATAATAACTCATCAACAACAGAAATAGAATATAGTTTTTATGACCATGATATAAATATAAATATGTCTGCTCGGATTGAGTAAAGGTCAGTTTTCCAGTCTCATATTGAGAAGGTCCCGGGTTCGATTCCCATATTAGTGAAAAGTGTAAGAAACTCTTCTCTGTGCACCCAGCAGTTGATTGCGTAAACTCTAAGCTAGATCATTAGGGCACCGTATCCATTTGGCGGATCTGCTTGAAGTCTAGTTTTGAAATCTTGTAAGATTAAAGACCTGATTTAACTAGACTTGAAACATGCAATGAAAACCGGAACTTCGTCACCGGCCGAATACTTCAATGGGAATTGTCTCTTAAGAAATGGATACTTATACTTGAATATAAAAGTATGTGTGAAGATTAGGTAATTTTTTTCCATCAGCCATTTGAAAGGTAAAAGTAATTCTTAGAAAAATGATATCGACACACTGCATTTTCTACCAAATAAACTTCAGAAGAGAATAACTACAGGGATAATGAGTGAAATCCACATTGCAACTCATAAGTTGATTGATAAGGACATGTTTGTTGTATGCATTTAAACAGAGAATAAAAATGAAAAGAAAATTAGAAAAGCTCTGATAATATGTTCAACGGTTAGTGGAGTTGTACCCAGTGACCATACTGCTCAGAAGTGGTTATGGAAATTTCCAGTTGGAAGGAGTGGCTCGAAGATGCACCTCGAAAAAGGAAGATCAATAAAAATTGATGATGGATTGAAGACCCTTGTTGAATCTAGTCTCTTGATATCAAAATTTCAATTGAATTATACGTATTAGAATTTATGCAATAGCAGTTCTGTACCAAAGGGAAAATGTGTCGGCGAGGGGGTGATCGAACCAAGTGCAGTTTGGGAGTGAGGAACGAATTGAATCTCATAGCATCTCAGGATCCAGGATCTTTTCATTCTAGTTGCCCGAGTGGATGGAATATATAATTTTTAGCAGTCTGAATCAAAAGTTTTTATGGGGGTTGGGAAGCACCCCTCCAGCCCCACTGCTTGTAAAAGGCCTGCATTAGGGAATTAGGAACCTTAAGAGACAAAGCAATCAAAGGAGGAAACACTTGAACCACACGCATAACTACTTATAAGACTGAGCCTCATATCTTGTACTTCTGTTTTTAGTTTTTCCATATGCAATATGTCAATGAACGCAATCATCCTACCCTCTTATTAAATTAAATCATATAACATTCTTTCCACCTCTCTTCTCGCCCATCTTCTTATTAAATTACATAAAATTATCATTCCCCGTCCCCTCTTATCAAATCACTCATTCTCTCTCCCCCCTTCCTCTTCACCATCTTATCAAAGTACCAAACCTAACTCTACTACCTAACCTTTAATGTGCAGTTTCAGCAGTATCCATCAGCTGATCCCGTTGTTGTAAACCTATGATAACCGTCAGAGAAGCAACGGGCCTTTGATTACTTTTGATAATGAGTATATTTATATAATCTTAAAGCTACATATTACCAAAATTATAGATTTTAAAGGAATTCTTTGTTAACAGCTCGGAAAGTATCCGGATAATTTCAATATCTCTAGAGCTGGTTGTACGGACATGATGTGGCAAGAGGACCTTACTTTACATGCGTGAACAGACACTCCCCTAAAGGCTACTCACAGAGCAGTGTCACGCCTTTGAGTGAGTCTATATACTGTGTGACTGTTGCATTCACAAGGACTTGGCGAGTCGTTCGTAAAAAGAGACTTGGGGGGCAAACTGCATCAGTTAGGTCAATCATCTTCTGTACAATGTAGATTAGGCTCTCTTGAGAGATTTCAAAACATGGGAGAGATTGAGGAGAATGCGACGAGACAGCAGATGGCAGACTGTTTCGAAATGTGTTATGGGGCACAGGAATGCATATGCTATGTACCAAGGGAGTACTTTACTAGGAAGTAACGAGTCAATGTCCACAGCAAACTATCTTTGGTAAATAAAAGATGTTTGAATACTTTCCGTAGAGAGCTCGTAGACTTAGTTACGTTGTATTGATCATTGCTTTTAATCATTGAAAACTTAATTCCAGAAAAACATCTGGGTAACCAGAAAATTGTAATTGACTACACTAATATATCACACTCTGTGGTAGAATTTTTTTTCATCCCATTTCTGAAATTCAATTAAAGGATCCTTTAGGCCGCTCTTGTGTTCTGAGAAATAATGAAAGTCAAGCCTGGCTGCTTCGATAAACTTTTTCTGTGATAAATGTTTCTTTTTTCTTATCATTTTCGAAAGTTGATCTTAAAATAAGAATTACATCAAGTCATTCTCACTCTATTACTATTCATTAAATATCTCTCTACATATACACTTTCTGCAAAGTTTTGAAATACCATTAACTACCGTTGAGAAATAGCCGTTGACTTATATATACATACATGCGTACAAATATGTATACCTAAATGAACATTTTGGAATGGGACAAACTCAGGAATAGAGGTATATGGAGACTTCATTTGCTGATTAATTAATCGACAAATTAATTGGTATGCTATATTTGTTTCAAGAAGGGTTTCAATCTTCAGTAGCATCTGTGTACCTTTTAGCTTAGGTTTCCATAGTAAACAAACTTAGCATCAAATGTTTCGCTTTGAAAGCAAACATGGAAATCAAAAATTAAAATCTATGGGAGGCCATAGTAGTGAGTCCTGACTCTTCTCTGTATGTGAAGGAATCTATGGTGGTGTGGTTGGATCTTTTGTTGGAAGCTGTAGTTGCAGTTGTGGGTATTTGGTTGTTTCGTCAAGGGTGATGAGTATTTCTGAGAATTGGCTATCATGGTTATAAGGAATCTAGGTCATGATCTAAGTAAAGCTACTTAGTAGGATGATATAGAGTCTTTGCTTATATATGTTCATGATAGTTTTAATTTCAACAGTGGACACTTCATCCAGATGAAAGGCTGTGCCATGGGCACATCGCAGCTCCTTCTTATGCTAACATCTTCATGGGTAAATTTAAAGAAACACACGTCTACCCTAAGATTGACAAGGAATTCATCCTCTACGTTAGATATATTGATGATATACTCTTTATACATACAGTGTTTGAAGCCTATATAGATAGATTCTTTGTATGCATAAACTGTACATTAAACTATCAAATTTGAAAAATCCACTGACTCCATAGCCTCCCTAGACACCTACCTATATATGGATAAAAATAGAAACCCCCAGACCATTTTCTATACTAAACTTTAGGATACCAACAACTAACTACCTTCACTCTAAATCGGCCCACTCTAAAGATCCGAAAAAAAAACTTCTATTTTCATAAGTGCTTAGAATTAGGAGAATTTGCTCTGATAGTGAACTTAAAATAACTATAACTCGCTATATCAAGTCGCTGATCGAGGATATCCACGAGAAGATATAAATAATCAAATAAAAAAGGCTACTACAATACCCAGAGAAGAAACCATCACACTACATAACAAAAACAAACCCGATCGCATACCAATCATACTACTTTCCACAACACACCACCACCTTGTATAGTTAATAAAAGATGGAATGCATTTACTCAAAGCAGAGTTCAAATGGATATTCCTAAAACCATGTGTCATTGCCTACCAAAGACCCCTAAACATTAAAAAATTGATTAGCAGTAATACCATGATAATTAACATGGCCTCAGATGATATCATCCCTAAAATCGTTGAATTCTGTCAATCCTGCAATAATAAAAATTGTGTATGCAGCAATCACCATAAATACACTCTCACCTTTCCTAGTTGTACCAATAACAAGACTTTCTATATTCATCATAATTCCAATTGTGTGAGCACAAATGTCATCTAACTCCTAGAATGTATTAAATGC
>OY735201.1:70917551-70927551 GCA_963457665.1 Thysanoteuthis rhombus | reverse complement strand
GAAAACTGATCTGAATGGTAACCAGAAACTTAGAAGATTGGCACAGAATACCTGTTGTACAACACCTACTCTATTAAACCTTTTGTCACATTAAAAAAATCGATACATTTCCGTGTATGTGTGTATTTGAGTGTGTGTGTGTGTGTGTGTGTGTGTGTGGTTTTTAAGCCTGTCCATGTTTTCTTACTGAGACACGTATTTCCCTTTGTCGATAGTATTTGGTGTGCAATTACAGGTTTAAGCCAAGATTTCTAATGCTTATTATTGATATAAGGAAGCAGTTAGTTTCCACACAGGAGATTAGAGAAAAACTATCTTTCTCCCTTAATTTTCAACATTTTGTGTTGAGCCATAGTAGGCAATTCTTAATGAATATCTATATGTAATTGAGTGTGTGTAACTCTGTGTGTGTGTGTGTGTGTGTGTGTGTGTGTGTGTGTGTATATTTGTGCATGTGTGTTTTTGTTGAAATATTGAAGAAATATTGAAGATTCTGAAACAAGCTATTGTTCAGTATTAATATGGCACATATAATAAATGGGTAAAAGGTGCATCCTTCAAATCCCCTCCCCCGGAGAGACGCGAAAGAATTAGTTTCTAGTTATAAACACCCTGGAATTGATACATACATACATACATACATACATACATACATACATACATACATACATACATACATAAATCTAAAGATCTAAAGTGTAAGTGTACCGAGGAAAATACTTCAAATAATTAGATTGTCGTCTAAATAATGTAATCATCCCTGATAAGTACTTTACCCGCCCACAATCGATTTGACACATCGAATACTGAAATGATCGAAGCCGATTTACTTAGCTATTTTCTTAAATAAATAAGTCATTAAGCCGTGCAAATGTCACTCGTTAACCATTACTGTTTTCTCTGACTTTATTGTCTAATCAAGAGCATTGAACTCTATGCCAAGGTTGTACTGTGTAGCTTTGATATTGAAATCTATCCTGATTTGATATCATAAATCTTTAGATCTTTTCAACAACCTTTTATGGATGGTATGAAATACCGTCGTCTCATGGTCGATATCCTTCAAGTTTATTTGTTTATTGACAGATTCTGAAGTTATATAGATAGGTAGCAATTATTTCTTTGGACTTTGATATAAGTACGGGTCAGTTCCTGCGATAGGGAATTTATTCATAGAATTATAAGAAATACTTGACCATAAAGCTGCAGGAAAAAAACTGAAGTCGGTTATATATGCATTGCATGGATATTAGGTAAGCACACAGAAAGGCATAGCAGTTTAGAAAACTACTTCAACATTTTTGGAAAAAATGTCAGAAATGTTGGATTTGTTCTTTCGGTGTGCGGATAAAAAAGCGTCTTTCGTGATATCCTACTGAGTAGGTAAATCAAAAAAATATAATTGATACTCCAGAAAAAAAAAGTGGGGGAAGAGATACGTGGGCTTTGCAATGCAAGGATAGCACAGGAAGGAATATACATGATCAGATGATGTCCCCCAGGAAACTGACATGAAGAGGAACACCATGACCTGATATAATATTCTTTCCAGTTCACGTCAGGAAATTGTGGCTTCTATCTCAGGTAGCAACTAGAAGATTGGTTTTCGTATCCCAACAACTTTAATTTTCAAAAGGCAATGGGAATCAAAACTGAATATATATAAAACTTAGGGATACTCGGGATAATGGAAGAACGTGGATACTGGAATATCAACTGGATGCACGAAATTTCAAAACTAAATTGTAGGTAAAAGTTGATTATGGAAAACTCCTCATGTGACAAATTTCTGTGTGCGCTCAGCAGCTAATTGAGTACACCCTAAGCTGTTTTATTAAGATGAGAGGTATGTAAACTACTGTTTTGTAGATTAATCTTGTTTGAGTAAAGACCAGAGTACCATACCTCGATATCAAAAGGCTAGCTCTAGGGGTGGCGCCCACGAATTCACAGTAGCTGTCGACAAGATTATGAGTAGGAAGAGTATTCGGATACATCCACCGAGTTGATGAGTAGGGGTTCCCATAGGGAGATTTGGTGCCGTGTTTGACTTTCTCTCCTCCAGGCACACTCAATGGATGTGAGCCTTCAAGTCCTTACCATTCTGGGAATGCGATCAAGATTTCAACATATAAATTTATTAGTTTTCTGCTCTTTCCATGGGATGTTTTGAGCTATTCACAACAATCTTATATAATTTCCATCAGGGCATTTCTCAAGTGTCAGAGTCATATATTGGGACATCTTATGCTGTACCTCTAGAGAATAGGACCTTGTTTTTAACAACACTGCTTTTTAGCATTCTGCAGACCACCATACTTGTCATTCCGATTCTTGTATCTACATATTTTTGGTAGAGTTTATCCAGACAACAAGAAACCACAAGACAAAGGAAAGAGATTTGGGGAATCGAGTTTGAACTTCGGCTTGGGTTCCTTGTGTTCACTATGCACTAATATCCTTGGAAAATCGGCATCCATACACTATGTCTCATTGCCAGGTATCTTGAAAAAATATCTTCTTACTTGCAGGTTTCATTTTTTTTTAAAAGAGAGTGTATGGTAAAAATATATAAGCTTGGTACTTTTCCATTGCTATTTTGAAAGTGCTTGTTGAATTCTGCTCGATCATTCGTATTTACGATTTCAACAAAAAATATTCATGACCTTCTTTTTCTATGAACCAGAAAGAACACCAAAAGTGCAAAACAAATTTTAGCACCTGCTTACTTCTGTAATCTTTCAGTCCTTGCTGTGTTAGTGAACACGTAATCATTAAACTGAATGAAAGTTTTGACGAACAAGTATCCCCCCTCCATTTGTAAGTTTGGATTTACACTGTGTTACCATAAATGTAATCGTTAGAGTGAATAAAAGTCTCACAGATACTCCCTGTTTTTTTTTAACTTTCGTTTCAAGTTTGGCTTTTGCAAAAAGTAGGCAAAAAGCAACAATTACTGTCACTTGTTTTATAGCTATCAGTGATAGAGACAGCGCGCAACCTTTTCCTATCTCCTCTATACCCTAATCTTCTTTAACTCCCACCACAACAACCAACAGCATTCTCTGTGTCTATGGACACTCTGAAACTTTGTCTTATATAAGTTGATGCTGAATGCTTCTTCGATTTACACCATTTTGATGTGTGAAAGATTTTTCATATGTACTTTCACTTTATGTTAAGATAGCAAATGATACCCGTATTCATTTGATATATACTACCCGTGATTTCACAGGCTACATGAGCAGTTTGTTTTAAAATAATGTTAATCATTCAATACGCGTTCGGGAGAGTTTACTCCTGTTAAGAAGTTGAATAATAGTATTTTGTTGTTCTGACATTGATTTTTACTGTTGAAGTAAGCAATACATGTGCAGAATTGATGTCGGGTAAGCCCCCCAAAAGTCAGAGGAAGTCTATTTCAGAATATCGGATAAAAATGGTCTCAGGCAAAAATGTGGGATTTGTGCTTCCGATATTCAGAGAGAACGAATTTACCAGTTTCTTCAGTGATGTCCAACAGAGAGGGTAAATCAGAAATATGTAATTGATATTCTGAAAAGATGGGAAAAGAGTATGTCGTGCAGTGAGGACGAGAAGAGAAAATGCATGTCCTCTGGGATATGGTTCAACAAGAGGAACATCATGACCACGTATGATATTCTTTCAAGTTTATGTCAAAAGATCAAGGGTTCTATCTCGGGTAGCAACTAGAGGATTAGTCTTCGCATCCCAAGGCGTTAGAAATGAACTGAGAAAGAAAGAAAAGTAAAAATGAATATTCATTAAAAAAAAGAGACTGGGAAATAGAAGACTGATTTTGGAGGAATTGATGGGTAGAAGATTGAGGGTCGGAAGGTGAAGAGCAGATGAAAGACAAGAGACACAAAAAAAATACACAGCCAAAGTGTAAGGGGTGTGGATCGCTTTGAGGGCGAGAAAGTAGTTCCAAAATAATTAAAACAAAGTAAAGGCTTCAAAGAAGAAGAAGAAGAAGAAGAAGAAGAAGAAGAAGAAGAAGAAGAAGAAGAAGAAAAAAAAAAGAAGAAGAAGAAGAAGAAAAAGAAGAAGAAGAAAAAGAAGAAGAAGAAGAAAAAGAAGAAGAAGAAGAAAAAAAAAAGAAGAAGAAGAAGAAGAAGAAGAAGAAGAAGAAGAAGATGATGTTTGGCTGTGCTAAGGTCAAAATTCCTTGCTTCATTAAAGTCTAAAAGATAAACAAAATAGAATTCATTCCGCCATACAAGATTATTCCAACGCTATGTATCCCATTTCAGCTCCTATATTAATTGTTTTCGGACAATGGTATTCGTGAACCTTGACAAAACAAGTCGACCCGAGTTTGGCTTCAAGAGTGTGATCTCGTCCGTTTTTTGTGTACGACACTGTGTCACTGCATGACGTCACTGGTTATTGGTCTGGTCATTTTCATCCATCATTGTTGTTACATATCGAAAAGAAATCATGATTAATGCAATGTTTCAAGGAGAAAATAAAGGAAGTGACATCAGGGAATAAATAACAAGTCTACTAAGTGAATACAAATTAGGGAGGATAAAAAAGTTACGTATTTCAAGAAACACTTGTTGATATTTACTGAGTCTAGCTTAGTGCATCTCAAGGCTACACATTTCATGCTCTCAATGTGGATCGAACTCGCAGCAATTGTAATGGTCTGTGAGTCAAACTTGCTAACTACGGCTCAACGGTGAGGTGCTCAAAGACGCACCCTTATTTCCAATTACAATGACAAACTCCATATATGAACGGTGAGTTCTGCTGGCCCCGAGGCCTTGGCGCAAGGTACATAACATTTACAAACTTCGGAATCGAAAACACGGAAGTGTGAGATAGTGTAGCGGTTATCTGCACAAAAAGTAGTTCTTATTTACTTCTCACAAATTCACTCGGTGAAGGCATGAAAAGAAATCCCTTGTGCTACGTCCATGTCCTAACTAAGGCCTGTTCAGTGGCATACGACAACAGTTGAAGAAATTTCCGTTAGGATAGGGAAGTTTGGTGCTGTTGTTACTGCCTAATCCTGGACTACCTATCTTACGATATTTGGACAGAAAATGGACATTGTCAAGTACGTATGCCCTTCGAGGTGCTATTTTAGAAAGATTGAATCAGGGAAAGGATTCAAACAAGGGATATAACCCCTGATATGCAGGGGGGGGGCTATGCTCTGCTACGGCTGACTGAAAAGTGAATGACAGCAGCATCTGCCTCATGCCTTTTACAGAAGACTAAGTGATTTTATCATTTTATCTTCTTTTTTTTTGCAAATGGAATCTAGATTTTGTTTTCTTTTAGTTTGATTTCGGATCGAATGAGCTTACAGAATGATTTGATGAGAAAACATCTCTGCATTTGATTTATAAACTGTATAATTCTCACCGTCAAGAAGAGAATTTGAATTTTATACTATGGATGTTCAAGTCATTACAAAGCACGGTGAAAATTGCACAATGGCTATCCGTCTCTTTATCATCCATGAATGAGAAAAGACCAACATGGCTTTCCAAGGAATTCCGAGGTTTCGGTCGAAAAATGACAGAGATTTTAAAACTACGTCGTATACAATGGAGAAGACACGGAGCATTGAAAGGCAGAAAATATGTAAACCCGGTAAGGAATGAACAGGATGATATGAAGAGATTTTAAAAAAAGAGATTTAAAAAGGGGTAAGAAAGAAATATAGACGAGACTGGTTGCTTTTGGGTCAAACTCTACACTGACTGAAGCTTTTATGACTTAGTTCACAAGTTTTGAAAAAGCAGTTTTGCTTTAACTGAAAAAAGTTATTTAAGTCTGACCATGGAGGGTGACTTGATAAAATATCATGTTGATGTTTTTGCAGATTAACAGCGAGAAAAATGTAGTTGACTATAAATATAATTCTGGGCGTTTCTATTAATTAATTTCAAGGTATCCCATGGGGAAAGAAGGTTGGGTGACTCTGATATTTCTTTATAAAAAGAAAAGTCTAGTTTGGCTGAAATAAAGCTCTATGGCAAATTTCAGCCTCTTTGGTAGCTGTAAGAGGCTCTAATTTTTGTGAGGGTTATTGCTGTTGTCATTGTCGTTGTCATGGACATCACTGTTATCAGGGGAAGAATGGCCGAAAATACAATCTTCTTAATCCCTTCTTCCCTTAATTTGGAATTGTGTCCTGAATATTACAGATAAATCTAGGAACAAAGTCAGCCAGATCAAGTGATAACTTCCAATCTTTCAATGGCTTCGGACTCTGTACATTTCCCCAGTCGCGCTGGTCTCCACAAGAGTTTTGAAATAATGTCATAAATGTCAAAAATTGAGAGGAGTGGAAGCGTAATGATAACACGGGATATGAGGACTGAAAAGTTAAATATTGGCCTTGAGTCACACTAAGCCAAGCTTTCTAAGTAAAAAGATGCTAGTTCAGAGAGACTCGAAAGCCACAGCGTAAATAGATCAGGCAAAACAAAACTAAAAAAAAAAAAAAAAACATGGCGGGAATTAAAAATAAAGAACTAAAAAAAAAACCCAATTGGAACGCTCTGCACACGTAACTATTTCTGAAGCGGTTCCCATGGCAACTGGAGAACAAAAGGAAAGAGAAAGCATACAAGATAAAACTGATGAATAAGTTGAGGGAGAAAGAGAGGGACAGTGGGAGAGGGGCGAATGGTAGAATGAGAGAATAATCGAATTTCAAAATAAAACAGAGACGAGAGTGGCGGGAAAAAAGTTGCGGTGTTGGAAGCGACAGTGATAAGAATATGATCAAAGGTTTACAGTTCGAGTAGAGATATTGGGGGGGGGGTGAGTGTGAGTTCCGGAGTGCACTGGAGACGAGGTGAACGCTGAGACAGGACAAGAAAAACAGTGAGAGGAGGCGGAAGGGGAGGAAAAAAGAGGAAGAGAAAAGGTATTGGACGGATTAAATTCATCGATATGGTACGCGAAAATAGCCTTTAAAGCACTGGTTATAACAACTGGTCAGCCTTCTTCGTTCACCAAATATGTATGTTTCCCTATTCGAATTTAATTGATTCGTCAGGCATCAACTGGCTTATGTGTTGCACTGTTGTTGTTTTTGAATGACGTAGTACAGAGTGCGTGTGATTCGTTATGTATATATGCATGTAAGCTAGTATCAATACATCAAGCAGGGGTATCATATTCCGTAATTCTAACATTTTTTCCTCTTCTGTTATGCGTATGATATCACTAATGTCTATTCGAGTGTCAGTTTGTGGTACTTTTCTTTGTGAAACGAACAGGTTTTCATAATCTGTTTCAGTTATTCTTAACATAGTGTCCTTACATTTGATAATGTCGCCATTTCTGTGCTATAGTGAAAGTATCTGTCGTGTGCCAGTATGGTCCAACTTCTCGTATGTGTTATACACTTTTCCTTTTTCAGATAGCCTCTACTGTATGCTTGATGTTTTTATTCTTTTTTTTTTTTGCCCCTGTTCTTTTATTTATCAGTTTGTCAAGATTCGCTATTTTGGTTTTGTCCTCTTTAGTTTTTATCTCCAAACGATAAGAACATGTAGACCCCAGGAATGTCTGTTCAACAATAGACCCCCTACATACAATGAATAAACCGATTAGGATACAACAAAGCAGTCCGATTAGCTTTTGTCACATATGAAAAAGCACTTGACTTGGTAGAATATATGACAGACTTTAACAAAGTGTTAACAAGAATTCCGTACAAATCATTCATAATATATATAAAAAAGGTGCTGCAATTATTGAACTATATAAAAATCAAAGCAAGATAAAGATCTAAAAAAGAATGAGACAAAAGGATACAATAGCACCTAAATCATTTATAATCAGCCTTGAGAGAGTCTTCAGGAAAATTGGCTGGGAATGAATGGGTTTTATTATAGATGGAGAATATTTTGACCATTTAAGATTCGCAATTGGTGTTTTCTTTCAGTTCTTCATTTCTTGATTCTCTCCATGTTTTTTTTTTTAGTTTTATTTCGGTGTGATTTCCATTTCTCTCTGAATCAAGATCTTATTCTTACTTAGTAAGCTCTGTTTCGTGTGACCCAAGGCCAATGTTTAACTTTTCAGTCCTCACTTTTCATATTTTTGTCACACATCTGCTCTCAATTTCTCTAATTTGTTATCGGCGTTATTGAATTATTGTTTTCTGATCCTTTTCTGAAATGTGAATCACCATGTCTTACAAACAAATACACAAAAACAATATATATATATATATATATATATATATATATATATATATATATATATAGATAGATAGATAGATAGATAGATAGATAGATAGATAGATAGATAGAGATCATTTATGGATGTATTCTCCTTCGCTTTTGTTAACCTTATTCCATTAATCAACAAGATTTTCGATAACATAATTGAATAATGACTTCGATTTTTCCTTAAATAACGGACGAACCAATTGTCAACCTCTTTTTTTTTGAAGTGAGTCTTTGTCCATCAAAACGGTTTTGCAAGCATCTAAACAAATGATTGTCATCTGGAGCAAGATCAAGAGATTATATTGGAAGAATTATTTTCCCCGGTCAATTGCCTTCTCTAAACTTCTAGTCACTCGGTCTGCATGAGGACGTGCATTTTTCTCAATGAATTATCCTTTCTCTATTTACTAATGATGGGCGTATTTTGTCCAATGCTATTTCCGAATTCCGGAGTTTCCGGTGCAAACCTTCAGCTGTGGCTGTTTAGTTATCGTTCAGATGTTTGCGTATCTCAGCATACACTCAATTACATTATCTGCAGATGGTGGTCGCATCTTGGCTTGGGTGCAGGTCTATCATCCAGACTGAGCCACTAACGACGTTTAACATTTTGAGAACAGATCCATTTCTCTTTTAACCTGATATAATGTTAATCAAATTCCTTTCCATTTCACTTGCTAATCACTGCTTCGTTTTGGATTTTTTTTCTAACACTTGAAGAATAAGTTGTTTTTTTTTAATAATTAAATCATCGCAACCAGTAAGGACACGAATCAAGCAACAACAAAAAAATCTTTGAAAATACGTAATAAATAACAATTTTTTTTCTCGTGGTGCGAAAATGTGTGAGAAGAAAGAGATTCGCTGAGATTTTCAATCATCTTCCAAAAAATATCAAAAGATCTTGCACTTAATCGATTTTGCCGTTGAGTTACGTATTGATTTTAAAAGAAAATACATTAGCCTTTTTCAAACGGGCTGATCAATCATACAACAGCGATTGGTGCAATACAGGTCACATGATACTTCTGGCTGTTACCTATGGAAAAAAAAGTTGACTTTTTCACGGATTTATTTTTTATTTTTTCCTTCGATGTACTCCGTGTTTTCTGCTGCTAATTCAGAAGAAACTTCAATGCATCCACAGCAATTGAAGGTTTTGTCCTTAATCTCTTCCCACTTGAAGAGATCGCTAACAGAGGGAAACTCTGAGTCAAATATTCGGATAAATCGTTGTTCAACAAAGCGTATTGGGACATGGGATAACAACTCACGATACAAGGGAAAATATAAGTAAAATATTTTGGGAAAGAATATGTTTTCTTTTCATTTTGTTAACTCTTTCATATTCGAAAATATTTGTATATATATATATATATATATATATATATATATATATATATATATATATATATATATATATATATATATGTATATATTTCCAACTGGTACTTATTGGAATTTACTTATATAATAAATTATATTTATTACATAAAATGTCCAATAGATTTTCTGCAGTCTCAATTTACGATATATATTTATGATATATGTATATATACATTTTTTAATCTATATGATTTTTTTAATGAGTGATAACATAAAAATCACATGGATATATCAATAAGTCCAGAGCTTGATAATTAAAAAGGTATTTATTGAACGCATAAGCCATTAATGCAGGGTATCAACGGGACAAGGAACCTACCACACCAATCACCCTTCAGTGAGGTGCATGAAGTTGATAGATAGGACTCGCACGTTAAGCAAGTGTG